>JBCHJU010256379.1:0-15259 GCA_039654505.1 Plocamopherus imperialis
GGGGGGAAAAGGGGGGGTAAACTTTTTGGGTTGAACCCCCCCCCCCCCCCCCCACACACACACACACAAATGGTCACTCTACCATTGAGCCTCAGTTATTATAATTGGTAATAATAATGATAATAATGCACATTACATTAAGAAACAAACTATAGTGGGTAATAAAGTGGCACGACATTAAATTGGCGAATTCATCATTCTCGCCATTCAGCTTTTCAACAGCAGAAAAAGATGGTAGTATAACAGATTCACTCGGCTTTTTAATTTCAGGGGCCTTCCAGGTAGGTATCAACAATCACATTTAAAGGGGGGGATGAAAATAGCGACAATAATAAGCTGACAACATTTAACATCATAGATCAACATAATTTCATTTTAAATCATAGTTTGTGGCACCGTTATCACTGAAAAAGCATTATGCCGATACAAAAAATAAAAAGAAGCAACAACATAACCAAAAATACATGACAAGAATCTTTCTTGCGGTTACAAGTTTGGAATTACACAAGTAACAGGGGTATCTTTTCAACTGATAACTTAACCATATATAAATGTTTGGCACTAGACACAAAAAAACTGTTGAAAATGAATACATCATTAAAATCATGGCTGCATGAATACTATGAATGACTCACATTATCAGAACCAGGGGTATGGTTTTAAAGTCAAACAAAACCAGAATTATTTGAGTGAAGAAAAGCAGGGGTGTGTAAGTCTGTTGGACACAAGTGATCAAATCTTGAGTCACTGGTGGTTGATGAAGAGTCAATATTAAAGTAGAAGTAGTCTTATAAACTATGCTATTATATCATAAGCATGTATAACATAATAAAATTCTCTGTTTATTCATGAAGAAAAAAAAAAAGATGGTAATTAGAATTCTGCACACACAAAAGGAAAAGAAATTGTTCAGAATTTCAATTTTCAAGAAGGAGAATTCTTTAAAAAAAATTCTTACAACCCTTGACAAAGTGTTGTTTAAGGTTTTGAAGATAACACATAGAATAAAACGTAGAATTCAGTTTTTGGCTCTTTTAGCGTAATATTAACATAATTACAAGTTTCCTAAAACCAACAAAAATACATCTTACTTATAATAAAACCCACATAAAAAACATAATCATGTAAAGATGTGACATAATGCTTCATTTTGTAAGATAATTACCGTTAACGACTTTTTGATTTTCCCGACAATGTCTTTTTCAGAACTGAAACAAAGGGACGCAAGCCTGCAAATTGTTTCTTTGTGTAGGGGGTAAGGGAGGGAGAGAGAGCTGTTGTATTGTTGTCTTTAATTTTCCTTCCCTTTGCTTTCTTTTTGTTTTGTGTCATTTTGAAAGGAATAGTAGTTAGGAAGGGGTAAACTGATTGGGAGGGTTGGGGTCTTCATTATGAAGACTATTATCATGTCACATCAAATCGTATCGCATTCCTATAAAATTATTAATTTCTGAAGTTTAATTCCACAATCAAAATTGAGGGAGTTAGGTGTGATGAAATGTTGGTATGTTTCATCATAACATAAAACAAGGCAAAGACTAAACACAATGTCTTTTCTGGGGATGTGCAGGGTGGGGTTAAGGAGGAGGAGGAGGGGGAGAGGGACAGTAGTGTTAGAAGCCAGAAATGAAAAATTCATTCACCCGTCTCCCATTTATTCATCCTAGAAAATTGTTCATGCCTACTGAGGCATATTCTAAGAAGAAACGAGGATATCCCTGCTAACTAGGCAATGAAAACGTATTTCGTAACACCTGAATGGCAATTGATAGGTAGACCTTTGACATCATTGCCTGTGGTCCAAAAAAAGAGAGACCTCTCTTGCTTAGAAACTAGGATACAACTCAAAAGGTGGGATGACCTCAGCCATCAGAGTAAATTCGCCTAAACTAGTAGAGATTTAATGGAGATTAGAATATTGTCGAGGGAAATCACAGAGTTGAAGCAGCTAAATTTATAAACCAGCCAGCGATACACCATTTAACAAAGTTACCTATTTATTTTTAATTCTGGAAACAAAAGAATAAAGAAAAAAGTCTGCGGAATTCAGCCCCTGGCTCAGCAGGAGAATGGGAGACTTGCTCCATAATAATATATTTAGGAGTCACCACATCAGTGGTCAGTAAGAATCCTCGTCTATTCTTGGGCGAAGCGATTCAGTGCCACTGTCCCGGGTTCAAGGCTCAGTGGATGAAAATTTTTTTTACTTATTTTTCTATCAATAATTCTTCTTTCTGTGTTTGTTATTATTCTCTATGGGGCTCATTGAAAATTGTCTAGATCTAATGTGTCCGATCTATTTCATTGTGCACATCAAGGGGGGTTGGCATGTCTATTAGTAAATTTGGCGGGTGGGTTGAAAGTGATAAAAAGTGCTGCATAAATTTCTTAAATTACAATGAGTATCCTGAAATGTTATCATTTATTCTCGATCTGTTTTTAATTATTTGAATGACTAATTGAAACATTAAGCAATAACATCCTTAAGATGAGACAAAACGGAAGGCTCCCCACAAATCTGTTTAAGGTGTGTGGGATTGGAAAACAGTCGATAAAAGAGATCAAGGAGAAATGGAGATCACGTTGCCGAAGACAGAAAATAAAGCCGAAGCCCATTTAAGCCATGAAAGATGTGTTCAAAACTGTAAAACTGAGAGAGAGAGAAGCCACACAAAACACCTGTAAAAGTACCCTGGGAAGTATCTGGAGAAAGATCTCAAAGATGGGACTAGATCTTTTCTGTGGGCATCCAGAAAGAGTCGCAGAAGAAAGGGGAAGGTGGCTGAAAGTGAACTCATATGTGTTCGGCAGACTGCTTTCAGATCAGAGCCAACACTTGCCAAGTTTATTAAAAGTGTGCAAGACTGTTATCTGTTGAGCTCAGGAATTGTGTTCCAATAGTGAAAGCAAGGAAGGTGTGGGGATGATTTAAAAAAACAACCAAAAAACAAACCCACAACAAACCCTTTCTGTTTCGAAGGTAAAAATGTACAATGAAAGTTATGACATCATTATAACTATATTAATATGTATTTCAGTATAAATATAAATACATCATTTTGTAAATTTCCCATTAATATTTCTTTTATAGAAATAGTTTTTATTCACAGGTTTTAAAAACCTTTATACTTAAATGCTTTCTTTTTCATTTCTTTCTTTCTCTATCAATAGGAAAATTAGACAAATTTGTTCATGCTGATAGAATTTGATTTGGCAGAGGATCGGAGAATAGGGATTTTTTCTTTATGTGTATGTGAGAGTTTCTCTAAATTTCTGCTTTTTATATTGTTCACTCTTGTTACGTTTTTCTTTGACGTCATGTATAAAAAAAATGCTTTAAGAATTTTCCCCCTTCTTGATAATTTCTGAAGCCATGAATAAGGAATTTATCAGTTATGAAAATGAAAATTAAAGTCTAATCAATACATGAATCGATTGGTTCATCAAATGATGATTCTGTTCCCTCTTTGATTTTACTTCTGATCCATGCACTAATCCTTGTCATCCATAGGCATGGATAAGTAGCCACTCATCCTCTGTGAAAGATCCACGATCCTTGGAGCAGTCTCTACAATCCGTGACGAACTCTTGTTCCCTTACGAACCATGATTCATGATGGGCAAATCCAAGATCTTTGGCAGATCCCTGATGCTTTTTGAAGGATCTACCAGTCTTGGTGTATCCATGAGTTTGAGAGATATCTGAACACTCTGGTGGATCTTTCCTTATGTATGGATCGTAATCTCTGGTGAGCCCTTGCTCCCCGACTCTCTCAATGGCCTTAGAAGCTGTCAATGTCGCTGTTCCTTGCATCTGTCATCAAGTCTGTGCTTGGCATCGATGCGGTCCAACGCGGGTTTTTCTTCTTTTCCTCACTCGGTGCTGTGTCAGGCCCCTCTCCTGGAGTCTCTCGGTTCACTGCTGTTGCCATCTGGAAGAGAAGTCTCCCTGACCTCCAAGCCCCAGGGCACTCGGGGACAGGGACGGACAGATTCTGTGTCACATGACTGCTGCTGGCCCATCGGACCTCATCACACGTTGCCATCCGGGTTCATGTGGAAAGTCAAGAAAAGAAAAAAAAAGCGAGAAAGGTTAAGGAAGTTTTCCCCACAGACTAATTAATTAGTTCATTGCAGCATTCACACAAATTGCAAGGAGCGAGGCGAAAATTTCTTGTTCCATCAACAATGTTTGATTTGTGAAAGGGGTTAAAGGGGCAAGATGGACAGGAAGGCTGTATCTTAAAAGAAAAAGACAATATAAAACAAAACCCCAAAACAATATTAGATACTATTGCTGTTGGTTTAAGGGAATTGAAGGGCACGGTCGCTAGTTCAGCTTATACACCGGTTCGATTCATGTGCTCAATTTGGTTGGGCCGTGTCATTGCGTTTTGGACTAAGATATCTGACACATCTTGCTGAAAAGAGTTCCTGGTACTGTGAACTGTTTAGCTCTGTAAAAGCCACTTTTAATGTGCGCAGACTGAAAAAAATTGAGAGGAAGATTTTACACACTATAGCCTGCCTTGGTGGAATGCGGCACATATACTTAATGTCATGTTGAATGATCTCAAGTGGACATTACGAGCCTGCAAGAGAAATAACGCTGTTATAATTTATCCAGCTTCATCTTTATCTTCACAACACAGTTAATTGACTTTTCACCCGGTATTGAGTTCTCTACTGTGAGCATGATGCAATGGAAAATGAACAGATTGAACACAGGACTTTGGGATGATAAGGGAAGAAAGAGAAGTAATGAGCCAACTCACAGAAAGGTCAACTACACAAATTAACAACGAAGAAAACAAGCTTCGACAAAACCTTCTGTGAAAAATGGAAAGCAAAACAAGAATAACTCAAAAAGACAAATGTAATGACGAAAAAAAAGTCATATTCACAAAGCAGCAGGCTTCCAGATTTGTAAAAACTGTATTTCATATTCACCACTAAAATCTGCTGGTTTGACAGGTGCCAAGTGAAAGCTTTGTCTTTTTAAGTAGTCTTTCAAAGATTTAAGCTGTGACCACTAGAATGACAGCAACCAGAAGTATGATGACTTGACACGGCCTAAACCAAGTCAATGAATGTTTCCTTCCCAGAAATACCGTAATGATAATTCATCTAGTACCTACTAATGATAATGGCATATTTAAAATAATGTAGGTAAGGAAAAGAATCAATAAATTAGATGTATCTCCAAACGTTTATCAAATTGAGTCTATTTTAACATCAGAAAAAATTGCCGGCCAAGGGGTGGTGAATGAAAACCACCAGAGTACAGAGTTAAAAAGAAATATTTGAAAAAAAGAGCCTTTTTTCAACTTAAACAAAACAAATGCATAATCAACTGAAAAAAGTCCTAAAAAACAAAACAGAAACAAAATTTGACAAACGGAAATAAAAGCAAAACATATAAAACCAACCCAACAACACCTCTTCCCCCTCCATTTATAAAAGATACATTGAAAAAAAAAGCAAATAACTGCCCATCACAAAGACAAGTCCCCCCAAGAGAATCAATTATCCCTTCCCAACCTCCTTTAAAAAAATCCGGAAATGACGTCTACCCATCTCCTCCCACTACAAAAAACAATACATCTTTAAGAGAAAATAAACAAAAAGACCCAAAACAAAACAAACAAAAACACACACACACACACACAGAAAGCCCTAAAAAACAAACCAAAATGAAACAAACAAAAAAGAAGCCAAAATCCCACAGCAAGAAAAGTACATATAGCAAAATGAAAAAAAAATCTTACCCCCTAAACAAAAACAAAACAAAAATTCAAAGCAAAGCAAGACAGAATGAATACATTGGACAGATAACTGTGACATACAAAAACCAGAATAATTAATTAGCAATCAATAATATGGTTACGAAAAAATAAAAAAAACAAAACACAATAAAAAAAAAAAAAAAAATAACTCAAAAAAAAAAACCGAAAAAGAAACGGGAGAAGAAACTTTTCAATATAATATCTATCAAATTCAAGAACAGATGATAGATTGTATGATAAATGGAAAGATATGTATGGACAAAAATGAGAAAGGCGAGAATAAAAACGAGAACAAAAATCAATGAGAGACAAGTGTTAGGACCATTGCTAAAACTAAAACAGGATAGCTTGATTATTTCTGCAAAATATTCTGCAGTTAGCAAGTGTATAAAATAGCAAGAGCATGCTAGAGGAGTTAAAAGTACGTAACACGACAGTTGATGCTTACAGGGCCAAGTTCAACACAGTTTGTACGAAGCTACAACTCCGTTCGCTACTCTAGAAAGCAGCTTCACTTGTGACAGTCATTGAAATGTAAAGATATTCCTTTCTCAGTGATGAATATTGTTCTTTCATCATTATGAAAAACAGAAAACTTCTACACGAAGGACTTGAAATAATCTCCGATTATTCCGTTGTCTCACACCATAATTACAATTCAAAGTTGCAAAGTACAGAATATCCTTCCAATGAACTACTCTTAATCGTAATAATCACAGATCAGATGTTACACAATATATATGTACACTGACATTAACATTAACACATAGAAATCTATCAATCGGTCAATTGTGGATTAGAGGTGCCAATGTCCTGAAAGGTATTTTACAATAGAAACAGGGAGGAGGGGGAGTGGGGGGGAAGGAGTAGTAGCTATTGGTTTCCTTTTCCTCCTCATCTTATGTTTCTTTTCCATCATCACCTTCATTTCCTGCAAGACACAAACAAATATCACACAGATGAAAGTTACAGGAAACATACACAACTCTATATCCCATAGCACAGCATCTTATCTTCATATTTAGGGCATTTTTTTAAACTGTGATCTGTTTCTTTGAAAGAGAATATAGCACCACGTTGGCAATTTAGAGAGATCAGATGCATTTTGTCTAAAGAGGAAATAGCTGATTTTATGTTCCTTTTTTGGTCGTGACAGTTTTGAAACCATCACCATCATACCTTGTAATAACTGATGCATTATCGATGAAAATCAGAGGATATGGAGCAAAGAATGATATCATGACACACATTCAGACTTACCAAGTCCTAATGGAAATTTTTTGTGAGAGTTACAGGAAAATATTTGACCATTTTTAGTGATACACCATAACGTACAAATAACTTTGCTAAATTCCCATGATCATTAAAAGTTGACATAACAATAACAGCACCCACTGAAAAAAAATAAATTGGACTAATATCTTATGCATGATATGGTGAATAGACCTATGTTATGACTCATTCACTGCAATTGTCCGTCATGACAAGAAAGAAAAGGTACAAAAAGCCAAAGGCCATTAAAATACTATTCAAATGTGTTAACACTATAAATCAGAGTACTCAACAGGTACACGATCTTTGGGCTATTACTGCTCACGATTCACAGTGCTTGGCTATTTTTTCGTGGGTTTTAACGTGGTGGGATTTGAAATACAGTCATGAGAGTGTGAGAGATGTGTTTCTTTCATGAGTCTTCCGTTATTTTTGTGAGGTTTGGTATGTCTGCAAATTCCTTCTCCAAAAGGAAGAGAACAATTCCTTAAACTCATCCGGCTTTTTCTCTAAACATTGGCTTTGCAATCTCTACTATTCAACTCCTGATATCTCGGCAAAGAATCATCCAAACTCAACCAGCTTGACACCAAATCCAAGAGTGAAGCCTAGACTCTCTGACAAAATGTATACAACTCAAAACCTGACAATTATCTTATATTCTATTTCGAAGAATCAGATCACATTTCATCCTCTAAGTCAAAAGAATACCTATTTCTTTTCTGGTGCTTGCTTAAAAGAAAATTAAAACTACGGTAGATCTATGTTTATCATCTGTTGTGAAGAATATAAAACATTGCATGACACATTACCAAGCTCAAGTAGGAAATATTTCCAAATATATGTCCCTTATAAACAAATATCATATTACATAATCGTGTAGAAAAAAGGGAGGCTTGCCTACAGTTCTTATCACCTGTAGATCTCTGTTGCATCATGGATCAATCTTTTGAATCAAATGTGGAGCAATGTTTCTCATTGCAATAGTATCTCCGAAAAAAAATTTCTGGTCACAAAGCATTGTTCAACTCTTCAACGGAATTGTAAGTCTTTGGCATGAATGGAAATTCTGATCCAAATTTCTTCTTCTGTTCTTTCTCCTTTTGCAGTACTTTTCCTTATTCTTTTTCTTTCTTCCTCAAATTCAAAAGTGCAATATAGAAGCAGAGAAGCCAAAAATTCAGTAATCTCCAAATCCGTCGCAACATGGAATGAAGTAATTTTCTATCCTGTGAATTCTGAATGTAAATACTGTTCTGTTCACATGCTGGGATTTCAACACTGCCACACAAACACCAGTGAAAATATGCCACTGTTATTATAACAATAACAGCAACTGTTGGAGGTATGCTATTTCTTCTTTACAGTATGACGTAAACCATTTTTTAAAAAACACTGAAAAGAAAAAAAAAAAAAAAAAAAAAAAAAAAAAAACCAAAAAGAAAACAAACAAACCAACCCAGACCTGAACATTTACGTCATCTTTTTATCTGTCTGCTCCAGTGTGATTCAAACGTAGAGCAGTCATCGTGAATCAACTCCCTTGGTCAGCATTCTCCTCTTTTACCCTACAGCACGGGCTCAGCTTTACTATGCTCCAAGGGTTGATCTCACCTCCACTTTTCAACAGAACTTTTTTCAAGTTCTTATATATTTCAGCCGAGCCTACAATGGTTGAAAAAAGAAAAAACAAACGAACACCGAATTAGGAAGAAGGAAACTGTTTCATAGAGATTCACAACCTCTTCAAACACAAATATGGAAAACATTCATCCCTGCTGAGTGCTTAGAGCTGTGGATGATATGGAATATTGTAGTCTGTGAATGAACTGTGTGTACCTGTGGTGCTTCTGTTTTTGATTCCCATTCTGTTTTGAGTATAGTTTGATAAGCATTATGTAACTTTCTGCAAAGGATTAATAAAGTATCTGATCTTAGACTTCGAATAAAGATCAGATACAAATCACTTCAGAATTCAGATGAGTAAAACTTCACACACAGTTTTTACAGAATTTTACAACAAAATTTAAGATGCCTCTACTATTTAAAAAAATAAAAAAGATAAAATAAAAAAAACTTCTCCAAGCAACATATTTAAGATTTCATGGAACTGAGGTGTAAAAGTAAAAAGAAAGCTAAAAAAACAAAACTAATGGGAAAATTAAAGTTGACTAGCTAAACTAAATCATACACAAGAAACACAGACAAGAACTTGCCTGTCTCAGAAGAGAAACAAAAAAAGAAAATTCTAAAACAGGGCAAAAGCCTCAAAACCACTGAGAGGAAATGTAAGTTGTAAACCCTCATGGACTAAATGGAATAAAAAACAAATGGAATATTGGAAGAAAATGGAGAACTACATAACCACGGGCAGAGATAAAATCATGGATCAAGCATGAGACTGTCAAGTCAAATTGTACTATAGTTCATCCCCATTATTTTATATCATCAGTTATTTTATACTTTGACAAGCTTGGCTCCCGGGTTTGTTAAAACATATTATTACAGAGGAATCCTTTTAGCTCAATGCCTAGATCTAGCGGGGAATCACGATTGCTGAGCCAAGCCTAAAAAAGGCCTACGTACGGGGAATGCTTTTGTTTGTTTGAGAACGGGGATTGCCAATAGCTGGGCTGTATTTTCTGTGGCTAAAAAACATGTACCAGAAACAAAAGATTTTATTTTTAGGCTTTTAAATTTTAACAATTTTCTAAACATCGAATTTACAATACAAATGCATTAACCTTCTCGTAGGTCATATGAAAGCTCACTGAAAATTTGAGCTTCCTACATGCAGAAATTTTTGAATGCCAGGTGAAGGAAGGTTGAAAAACTTGAAATTATATATATGTATATGGATTGATTTGTTGAATATAGCTCATCTTCCATCATGGGTGATCTCAAGATTTACAAATGTCTTTGAGATTAAGTTCTAGCAGCCAGTTCTCTTACTTATAAAAGGCTTAAATTTTAGGTAAATTTAGAAATGTGGATTGTCCATCATACCTTGGAAGTAGTTATTATTGTGTAATTAAAATTCCACGTTTTAAGAGGTTGCAAAAGTCAAAATTTCCAGCCTGTGTGTAACACAGCTACTGGCAAAAAAAAAAGTGTCAATCAGCGGGCATAAACATGAATAGTGTGTTGCTGGGGTACCAGAAAATACATAACTGCTTTCGTTTTATGACATGGAGAGTCACTGTGGAATTTTGAAAACTGAAAAAATGCCCTGTCTGTCACCTGATGAAAGAAATTATTGTCAGACAAATGAATAAATAAAATATTGATAATAATATATTCAGGACAATACAGGTAAAATTTGAATGACTTGAACCACACAGTTCCCTTTACATTTAAAGAAAAAAATAACTCTCTCTACACCTTTGAGGCTGACTACAGTGAAATATGGCTAAGCAAGCTAGCTACTCACCTAAGCTGACGTGACTTGCTCCCTCCTGATCAGAAGAGTTCCAAAGACGAGCAAACCCATTCAATATACATCAGCTTTCTTCTTTTTTTTTCTTTTTTTTTTCTCTCATAAATAGGTGATGAATCCAACAAAAGCCCCTGCTTCTTCATTTGTCTCTCCTTGTCATTTCTCCCAATGGTTTGCTCATCCTAGATCTCTGTGCATCAAGTCACCCAGCTTGCTGTGAGCTGAGGTGGAGACATCCCATAAAACCAGGAACTGAAGGTTAGCCGTAATCAATCTTAATCCAAGAATCTCTTTGTTCACTGCACAAGTCACTTCAGTCTTGGACATAAGGGAAAAGAGGCCGTGTGGAGAATCTGATGTACCCTGCAGCTGGCAACTTGAAGGGAATGAACTGTCCATCCATTGACGACAAACACAAAGCATCAAATCAAAATTTCAACCAAATGCAATTCCACTGAGAAGAGAGAATTGATTTCCATAAAATTCCTTTCCACAGAAGTACCTTTGGCCTGAATTTATTCTTCTTCTTTTTTAAAAATTCTTTTATGTAATTGTTAAGAGAGAGAGACTGATTCCCTATGACACAATAATAATGTGAAACAATATCAAGTTGATATAAATTTAAGGTTTTATGCCTTCAATTTCACAACAACTTTGGCTTGTTGTTGCATACCATTTTGTGAAAGGTCCTCTGACCGGGAATAAAAGGGTCTGATTGTTAAATATTTTTCTGATTAACTCTGTGGCCGATCCAAGCATCTTCGAGGACAACACCAAAACATCTGGTGACAGAATCTTTACGACTACAACGTGCACCATTTTTCAGTCATCTTATCCAAAAACAAACCGTTTGATAATTGATGGAAACAGAAAAGGAACTATAATAAACATCACATGACACCTTAGAGGAAATGGGATTCACCCAAATATACAAAATTAAAACAAATCAAAGATATTCTTCTTGAAAATGTTCAACGACAGCTCTAAAAATTCCATAACAACAGGAGTTCATACACCTTTAAATAACAATAATGAAAAAAGGCAAATATGAAAAAGGAAAGCGACCCAATGCAGAGAAAAAATCCAGTTTAACAAGTCTTGTTGACACAACTAGCACAATGACAGGCGCACACAGCCATTCCTGTTCACTCCTTTGCATTCCTTTCTCGCTGCTGTGATGAGATGTGAGTGCAGATGCTGATGTTGGGCATGGATATGACAGGTCTTCGGAAATGAACCGGGATGCTAATCGGGTGAAATACGGGCATTCCTTCGTGCTCCGTACTGGAGTCGAACAAGTCCGATATATTTGTGTTGTGAACGGATATGGGCATGTAGTGAGTCCCCGTGGGGTGGAGGATGAATCCTGGCAGAGCCACCGACGAAGTTGATGACGGCGGCAATGACGATGATGATGATGATGAATGCGGCGGACCTTCGCCGCCCGGCGAGGTCTTCTGCGAGATCGACTTTGAAGAGCTTCGCCGCCGGTTGATTTCGCCGCCAGGGGAGGGCGAGGACATGTCATCCAGATTGGAGTTGCTGCTGCTGGCCCCCCCTGCGAGACCCTCTGCCTCGTCGTGATAGCTCCGACCTTTGTGCTTGACCTTCCACTTGAACTGACCTTGGTCGTCTTCAAAGTCGCGGCTGCTGGTGCTGGAGCTTGTGTCACTGGGCTGGTTGTGGTGGGAGTTGTGGTGGTGGTGACCTTCTTGAGAGAAGCGCTTGGTGATGTTGTGTTTAAACTTGTACACATTGTCCCTGGAAGAAAAGAAGAAAAATATATACATCTCTATAAATGACCAGGTAAAAAAAATCTTAAACTCCACGTCCTAGATTGGCTGATACTGTAAAAGCCGATTACTGTCGATGCCCCGACGAAAAGGCGATAAAGATGACCAAGTAAAAAATCCTAACCAAATTGTCTCAGATTAAAACTGTGCAAGTGTAGTCTTAGTCCCGGTCTTTAACCCTCTTGTGTTTAAATAGCACGAATCAACCCATGCGCTGGACAGCCCTAGGCGTTCAATCCGACCGAAACTGCCCGCACGCCCATCTTACTTCACATTCTACAAAGGCAAGAGTTCATATTTAAGTCCAAAAATAGAGCAGAGGTCAAGTTTTACTAAACGAGCTCGTCTAGCCTCAATTTGATTCCATTTGGAAATCACACATGGTAACCCTTTTTCCCGCTCTTCGTTTTTTTAGGGGAATCTATTTACTTGGACGAGGGATTTACAATGATCTAAGAACTAATAGCTACATTTTTCACATAAAACATCTCATGGTATCTCTACAATAAAGTACAAGGTAATACCATTGTTTTAATCTTAGAATCCCTTTTTATATTAAAACTTTTGAAGAAAAAAACAATTCCAGTATCATCATTCTCCATTTTAATTTAATTTAAATAATCCGATAAAAACCAAGACTTTTGCATAAATATCTAACATGGCAATCTTGGGCGGAAATTGGCATGTTAGTAAATGTTAGCTATCCTTTAATACCTGGACGATTTTTCCATCGAGGACAGGTCAGATACATAGCCACTGCTTCTGGAATCTGTCGCAGGTCCCATACTTGTCAGTGAGTAGGAAAACATCGGCATCATTCCTGTAGTGAAATAAGATGAAACTGCATAAGGTCAGATTCCAGATTTTAAAAAAAGGAAAGATTGTATTTAATAGTGCTTTTCGCCATTGTAAACAACCTCAGGGCATTTAACAACACATTATTTTGAGCAAAAATGCCAGCTTATTGCCAAGTACCCATTCAAAACCTGGGTTGAGTGAAGCCACAAGTAAATTTTCTTGCTTAAAGAAAAAACACAATGGTCATTGGTGAGAATCAAACCAATTCCATGGTCTAAGGTCCAGCCATCTACCATTGGGTCGCTGTGCCCCAAAGCATCATCGTTCTACCTTTTTATTTTAATAGTTAAGATATTTAGCAAACTCCATTTAATGTCAGCCTGGCACTTGCAACCCCTGATTAACCAAAGGCATTCAAAATAATTCTAAAATTGATGTAGGAAAAATTCAGAAGCATTACCATAAACAGACAAGGGTGGGTAACATACATGACAAATATCAAGATAAAGACGAACCAAGGCAAAGAATTTACTGACAATCTATTTCTTTGACAATGGATATCTCAACTTCCTGAATCTTCTTCTACAATCAACACCTCGGGTCGAACTCACAAGCATTGAGCCGTGCCGTGCCACTCACCGCTTGAACTGGTCTCCGAAGCGTTGCCACTGTTGTAGCCGCTCCCCATGGAGTGCTGCTGCTCCCCAAGCAACGACCTCAGCTGCTTGTCCTGATGCTTGTTGTCCATCGAGTGCATCTCGGCTGCTGCCGACGAGAGCACACTGGTCGGAGCCGGATAGTCGGATGACGGCTGGAAGAGACCCGACTGGCTGCTTCCATCCCCCTCGTGTCCCATTGATTCGTTGGCCTCACCATCACCTGATGTTTGCAGTAGGAAGTGCAAATGGAAATATGATGATGATGATGAATGTATGAAGTCAGATTAATTCTCTAAAGAAATGCTATGACTGCATCATCAAAGCTGAATGTGGATGAACGTAATCAAAATGACGAAGAGAGTGATCTCATTAAATTAAATTAATGTATATTTATATTCGAATGCTTTTCTTGTTTAGACCTAATAGAAAAAAACATATTAATGTATTTACATTTAAATACATTCCTTGATAAGGCCTGGTAAAAAGAAATTATTATTTATTTACATTTAAATACTTTACTTGATTAAACATGATAAAAAAGAAAATTATTTATGTTTAAATACTTTCCTTGATTAAACCTGACAACATAAAAAAAAAAAAATTAAATTAAAGTTATACTCTTTCTGTGATGTAATGGACAACAGTCTTAGCCTATTGTATCTATAAACCAAGGCAATGGAGGACGAAACGTAAGTACACAATGTCTTACGTTCAACAATGAACTTCTTGCTAGCATTTTCAAGATGTTTCATGATTTTCTTGCAGAATGGGTCCATGACACTAACACTCTCAACTTCCACCAGAAAACGCATGACTTCATCCTGGAGAAGGTGAGAAGACAAAATATAGTTCAATTAAAACAAAACAAGACGACAACAAAAAACATCCAAAAACAAAGGAATACAAATAAAAACACTACAAAAAACCCCCACTCAGTCACACAAAAAAACAATGCCAAAACTAAAAACTAACAACAACAACAAAGATCCACAAAAAAAAACCTGTATCTTTCAAAGAGTAAAATGACTAAAATTAAAAAGAAAAAAGAAAGAAAGAAAGAAGAGATTTTTAAAATTATTTCTCCCTTAAAGAAAACTTCAAAAATGTTTTAAACCAACCTGCGCTTCTTTGAAACCCAGGTAAAACTTGTCCCCGCAACAATTTCTGGGTGCTGCTGGAGTTGGCTGTGGGGTACTCTTACTTGGCGTCAACCCCTCTGGAATAGAGGAAAAATTACAAACATGACCACACTATCATCAATGTAAAAGAAGTTACAGTTTCGGCTTTTTTTTTTTTTTAATGGGGTTTTTGTTTTTGTGTTGTTATTATTGTTAGCATTATCATTATTGTAATCATCATCATCATTATTATAATTATCAGTGTAGTGAGAGAGAGAGAGAGAGAGAGAGAGAGAGAGAGAGAGAGAGAGAGAGAGAAGGGAGGGAAGGGGAAGGGAGAGAGAGACATACAGAGTCGAAGAAAAGGAGACAAAGAGAGACAGAGGCGCAGAGAAGAC
>JBCHJU010257488.1:0-15228 GCA_039654505.1 Plocamopherus imperialis
ATCTTGTTAATATCCTTGTTGAACTCATTGACATATTCATGAGCCAGAAAACATGTCAAGAAAGTTTTGAAAACTAATACAGACTCATCATACAGCCTATGCACGATTAGTTCTTTCTGCTCAAATGTGAGTATAAAACTCCTAAAAGTTGGAAGGATACTAACTATGACATTGGCTAGAATAAGGCTTTCTTGTGAATCAGAGAAGAGTTTGTTGACCACTCTTCTTTTCCTTTCCTTACCTGCAGGTGTCAGTTTTTTGCTCTTCAGTCTGTACAAGATAGCCGACACCTTACCCCTTATGTTCTTGTTTAAGTTTTGCAGAAGGCCAATTAGTTTTCTCTGATGTTTGGTTTTTTGTTCTGCAGTAAGCCATGCTGAATAAAATGCTAAAAGAGCATCTTTTATATCTAACAATCTTAGAGAGGCATCATAAACTGACATCCATCTGTGGCCTGCCCTCTGAATGGGAGTGTGTTCTGATAATCCCATTAACATATGGCTTGTTTCAAGGAATACATAAATAATAACATTTTCATTTGTGAGTGGATGAGGAAAAAAGGCTTGATATATCATCATCATCATCGTTTATTTCTATAGTAACACCCAACTCTTATCATGGCAAGATTGGACGCTGACCCATCATGTGTACCAATTTCATGCATTTTTCTATACAAGTTGTTACTAAATTATTTTTCTCAACTCCACATAAACCATTGAGATCAATCAAAAAATAGACAACAAGCAATTTCCAATTGTCTTTTAAACTAATTACCATGAAGGTTAAAGCTGCATTAGCAACTTGTAATCATCATCAAGTTCTGTCCTTATATCTACATATATCCATAGAGTTGTGTGCCATCCCATCCAGTTTGCTGTCGAATTGCCATCTCATCCATAACAAGGCTACTTGGCACTCGCGTTCCTTGTGCTTTTTGTAGGTTGTACTTTATTCATTTGGAGAACAAAAGCTGTTTGGGTAAATCCCGACTTTCCATCAACATGCCTGTACCATTTAGAAATGGTTTTGGGGTGAGTGAGACAAGTGTCAAACATTTTCCTTACGTATTTATAAGCCCTTGGCTTATAAAAATGAAGAGTTAAAGCAAAAGCTCTAAGCCCAGGGAAGTATTTTACAGGAATAGGGTTGTTCTGAACCTTCAATGTCTTTCTCTTTAATAAATCGGACACACCACTGCTAAAAGTTTCTATAAGTTTAATACTACATAGAACTAAGCGTATCATTATTTTTCAAATCCACAAGTATTTTTTTGAGATTAGCATCTCTTTTCTTCATTCGACATTTACATTGAGTTAACGGTTTAATCGTTTTTTATAGGACTGAACCATGTTCTCATTAATGTGTGCTTTTCTCTTTAAAGAAGCTTTTTCGGGAGTACCAGAAATAACACCAGTACTCGGTCCCTCTTCATGCTTAGCGTTTCCTTACAGGAAGCAAATTTATCGTCAAAGATTTAAAAATCGGTATTCTGGTGGCTCTGGGAGCCACAGACTGATTGGAGCATGACGGTGTTACTGCTACGTTTGGCGTTGTTAACTTTGGAATGGTTTTGTGGTATCTGTTTGTACCCTTGAGCATTCCCAGTTGATTCCATATCTGCCCAATGGGAGTTCTGAAGTTAAGTTTTTGGCAGAATTCTTTCCAGTTATTCTCCTTTGCCCTATTTATTTTTCTATTTGCTTTATTTCGGAGCGTTTTGTATTCTCTCCAGTTGTCTCCCGACTTATTTTGTTCGTATATTTTGAGCTTTTTGTTTCTTTCTTTTGAGCCTTTGGTACAGGATACCACGGGACAGCTTTTGCCTTCATGCATTGTTGTTGCGTGTGGAATATTATATTGATACTTGTTAAAAACTTCCTGTCTCTCCTCTTCATTTATGATCATGGTACATTTTCGCCTGCACTTGCCAGTACAGAGTTCCTTCACATTCTTGGCAGCAACTGTTTTTCCACGTTTATTCTCATACTCTATTCACATCCACATGCATACTCATTACCCTGGGCACAGGCTCTAGATATTTTATTATATTTCCACATTGTGGGGCTGCGTTTCCTTTTCCTTGAACCACACTTCTGCGGATCATTATTCAGCTGGTCAGCAACAGAATCTTCCAGCAAAATGCTCTTTTCCTGACATGTTGCTGTCTTTCCTATTCTCACACTCCAACCAAGAATAAAGAAACACATTGTCTGGACTTTGGTTACTCTTCTTGCCATGGTGGTGCGCAAAGCCCAATACGTACAGGTAAAGTTGCCTTGAAGTACGTGGCAAAACCAGATTTTCCATAATGTCAAAACAAATTTTCATTGAGTCATCTGTCATCAAATTCAGTAGGTCATAAAAGTAAAAGGTTCTTGCTTGACGTCTGTGTAGAATATATCTGGCAGCCTCAAGTCGTTTGCCATCGTCACTGATGTCAGCTCTCCACAGTTTTGACTTGTGACTGACACATTTAGAACAAATATCAGTGACGGGATGCCTGAAGCCAAGAATTAAGTCACATTTGAATATTGAATAGTACAAAGTGTACGACACTTGTATATGATTCTGGTGGCAGAAAAGTTTATGCATCTTCGCGACACTTAGGTCCGAGGGCAGGTATTTTCTTCCTGGCCGCTCCTTCCTCCCGTAGTAGCTTGCGCGACACATGAAAGATGAAATGTGCGTACGTACTGACTCTTGTGCAGCTGCGTGTGCCTCTACTTGCCTTGCTCTACCTCTCAGCTCTTGTCGAGGAATGCCCTTCTCTACATAAAAGCGGCATATACTAATGAATAAGGTTAAAATGAATGGCCCACTTCTCCATACAGTTTAAATTCGTGAAAACAAGAACTATGATTACCTAAGATTGTTTAATTACCCAAGATTGTTGTTATCAGAAATTTCTGTTTCAACTGTACTGATTGTCAATGATGCTGTGACATGCTGTTCTTCTCCCTCAAATTCTGGACTGAGATCTGGCGTATCCGCATTGGCTTGAGGCATTGAAGCAGAGTTGTTACATTGAGAAAGTGGAGTAATGAACAACTGTCATATCCTTTTAAAATACAATATAAATTTCAGTATTCAGGATGTAAAGATGAAGAATAAAACAATTAGACTGAGAAGTTTAATTTCAGTTTTCGTTGTTGATGACAGTAAGGCAAGCAGTTGAAGTGAGTGTATTTTCTTCTGTCGCTGTCCACTGCCGTCGCTTTCAACCACGCGAGGCGGTCACTTTGTGGTACTGGTACCTACTTAGTGTTTCATGCTTCACTCCAAAGGTATTCGTAGCTTACATATGATACCCCATTGAACCAGACTGAACTGCCTTCATGGCATTTTGCATGGCTTCCTCATCGTAAGGTACTCTCTTTTTAACATAATTTCTCACCATTCTGTGAAAGAAATAGTCAAGAGTGTTCACATTTCTAATTAAAAAATGTCAAAATTAAGTTGTGGTAAATCCACCCACCAGGTAGTTAGAATTGTTCCATGGTAAAAAAGCACTAATACAGCACAAACCTTACATGCATATTACTACGAATGAACTGAAATGTGGTAAGGCAACTAAGAATAGACTATAACTTGCATTCAGAGCAGTAATATGGTGCTTGTGGAATTGCCCCACCATGACCATGTGGAACCATAGCCATGAGGGGGAAAAACATCCCCCAAAACCTGCTAAATGTGTGCGTGCTTAAAGACAAGCCAGATAACCCACAAAGTCATTGAAAAAGAGTCTTCAAACTTTCATCAGCCGTATTAAAAATACAAAGTACACACTGTCAAAAAGTATGTGAGGTCTACTGACTTTGCCAACGTTTGAAGATTTCCTTTCCACAGGTTGTCAACCTCACGTCAACTCGTGTAAACAGGAAGCTAAAGGGGTTTAACTGTATAAATTATATGAGTGATGGAGTGGTCATCCACAAGTTTACACAGTTTAGTCCCTTGATTAGTAATAAGTGGGTGGAATTGCCCCATGGGTGGAATTACCCCTGACCACCCTATCACTCCCGCTTCCCTATACTTGTTGAGAAATCATGCAGTGGCGTGCAAATTCATCAACTTTGTGTACCACTGCTTGGGCATTTCTGAAAATGATTGAAGAAAGTGGCGGTCTGAAAGGTCTTTTTCGAAAAGGGACACGGACGCCAACCCCCCTCCCCCTCTTTTGAGCCTTACGACGAGCTGGTATGTTGCTGTTAGCATTTCTCTGGTACGAGAAAGGACGCAAGCTTTTAAGAAAGTCCGCTGAATAATGGATTGTTTTTTGAAAGAGAATAACTGAATCATCAAATAAAATTTGAAATGCAGGTTTTAATATTGTTAATAAAACTATCAAAAGTATAACTGGATATGTACAATTCCTGCGAAGAATTTCAAACCGATTGCGTCGCATATGATCAGCACCTTTCAGTATCTTGTTTCCCGTGCCGAATAAGTCCGACTGTTATGAATATGGGCACTGCCGAGAGCTTTATCTCTCCTTTTCTGTTGTTTTTAATTCAACATGACACATTGAAAGAGCACACATATGTTGGATTGCGCATCAAAAGTTTCAATTATGTCGTCAGTGATCAGTTCTCTGACATACATAGTATTCAAAAGGCGTTTTGAGCTCATTTGGAACGTCATCCATTCTGGCGCTGAATGTTGTGTCTGTGATGCACTTCCAGTGTTGATCCCCTGAGACAGGTACTGAGGATCCTGGCATGCATTGCTGTGGGAAAGTTGTATATAACAACATATTTCTCAAACCTATTAGGGCAAGCGTCAAGAGTTGCTGCTCTCGTCAAAGAAAAGCTAATGAGGCAGCTTGAGGCTTTGAGAAACAAGGGATGGCGAAGATGTCAATGAACTGCATGACTCATCAGCCGTGGCTGGTAATTCTTTCCTTGAAGCAAGTAGCTCTATCTCTTTCTCAGCGACTAATTGTCTCTGATTACAAATGTATCTTGTTTCAACTTACATTCCATCGAATTTCCTTCTGACTCTAATTTGTCTTCTACCATCTGTGTCCTGAGTCTGTCTCCACTTAATTCCAGATCTGTATCCAATTTGAAGTTTCTCAATACCACTCATTTTGAGAGTGGGAATATTTAGAATAAGATCATCCTAGGTGAATGTTCTGCTTAACAGCACCTGCAATCAGTAATGTGCAGCCGAGTGTAAAGTTGTCAGGAGGCCTGATATGCAATTCGGCCGACTAGCCACCTGCAGTGTGACCTTAGACCAAAGCACACCAGCCTCCCAACAATAGGTACAAAGAAAAAAAAATAGGGTTGCAACAGACTATCCAATCACACAACACAAGCAGTCCATAAGGTAATAAGTAAGGCACTAAATTATTTAGTTTTGCGGGTTTATTAGGGAAGAAATTAAAGAGTTGATTAAGTAAAAAAAAAAAGGATCGACGTGAGAGTATCGATAGTAATAATTGGATAGAATTATGATAATTAACGTGGATAGGGACTAATAAAATATAAAAAATGTGGCAGTATGAAAAGGGGCTAAGTCTACTTACATATCTGATGACATGAGGAATGAATCACAGCACATAACATCTATATAAAAATATAAACATGAAATAAATCTAACACAAGCACGAATAAATTGTTCAAATAGTCCGATACACAATTGGCCTTGAGATGATACCGCTGATGATGATGGAAAGTTTGTGGGTTCCATGTCACTAGATCTAGTATTTCTATTGTAGTTTGTTGACGTCCGTTGAGGTAAGTAAGGATGAGAATCAATCAAAGGGTAGGACGTGTATGCGAGTTCCAAAGTGTTCCTAAACAGGCTGTCGATCAATTATAGAGCGAGCAGTCCCATATAATTTTTGATGATAACAGACTGGATCTTTGTAATTAAGGATACCACCAGTAATAGTGCCTACGAAGCGGATGACGTTGATCAATGTTGGCGTAGTTCACTTCGTTAGGAGGTATTGAGTGAACTTAATGACGTATGCCTACATATCCAATGGGGTGAATGATGATGACAATTGCAAGATGATATATGAATAATACCGCTGATATTGGATACCTGCATTAACAATATATGCATATGTTTTAGTAACTTTTAGCAAACAACGTTAATTGCACAGTCTAAAAATTACTTAGCGCAATACACTGCCAGTATAAATATCCTAGTATAATGAACTTAAACAAATGTGCTATACTTAGCCTAAAATACTGACATGTTTACAAGAGAAACAAAAGGACAGCATGCACTTCTTTGCAAGAAAGTTATCTTATGTAAAGTTGAAAGGGCAGAATAAAGTTAAGTAGATGGTAGAGACCTCTCCATCTTACAGAGCCTATGGGTATCATAAGAATTAGAGTTATTGATAAGACTAAGATATAAGAGGACCTTGGGTAATATCTACCAATCTACTCATTATCGCTGTTACGCGTTATTACTTATTTGATATCCAATAGCGTTAAGAACGTATCACTAGACTAAAGTTCGTTTTGACTTAAGTTTCCCGTGTTAGCAAAGGAGCCCGGTAATATATTCACCAAATAGGTAAAGGTTGAAATCAGCTAATAAGCAAGCAGGGGAGTTATACTGCTGCTTGGGTGATGGTAAGATTTATACTTTGAGCAAACCTTAGAAAGTTTGTTGCTATAACGTGTCTGGCCATGCCCTAGAGCCGCCGGACGTCTCCTTTGACCCTCCTATGGGAGTGGCCACGGTGTTCACTCGACATTGATGTATTTCAGAGCGAGCCACAACATTACACTGATAATTTTTTTTTTTAATGTAGCAGTATAGAGAATGAGCTAATTTTACTCACGTATCTGATGGCTCAAGGAATTGGGCACTTAACTTTACATTGTATTTTACACGTTGAACAATGTCAATGATCAATCTGACCTTACTATGCAGCTACATATTCCTCATGCTGGTCTTTTAGAGGATCTAAAAATGGAAAACGCGATATCAGAGAACATTTTGTCTGAAATATGTGTACTGTAGCCCACTGCTCCATTTCACTTTGCATCTTCTACATACATTACGTGACGACCTACAACCTTTGTTATACCTGACTCAATTTTTTATTGTTTTGTTTTTGTTTGCTTCACTCTTACGGTGGTAATGAGCCTCTACAACCAGTGTGTTGCCTAAACATGTCTTAGGAAAGGCGAGCTCTGAAGCGGAAAGCTTCTTGTCAGAATAAGTACGTTTATCAAGATACTTTGTATTCCAAACCTTCATTTTCATCTGATCCAATTTCTACCTCGCTGGCAGATCAGTCATTTGTTTCTATGAGTGACAGCCAACATTCAATGTACACACATCGAGGTAGGCCCAGTGTTGATGCAAACATTGGCTTGCAAACTAGACACCTTTGACCATCACCAACTTTCAAGAAGTCAGGTAGGCTACACTCCCTGGTAGTCCACCATGGCCATTAGAGGGCTGTCACTGATAACTCCCCTTGCATCTCTTAGTGAAAAGGCGGTTGTTTCTCCTACATATATTCTTCATCATGTCATTAGTTAATGCCTCAGAGTTCAGCTTTTCAGAGGCAGGTTAGTTGGGTGTATATTTAGTCATTATTCTCGACTTGCCTTTAGGTTGATAGCATTCAGTTCCTCAAAGATTTGCATGTCTCCGTTTCTTTCTTTTCCTTTAAAAATTTTAAACTTTTGCCAAACCTTGCAACTATTTCTCTGAGCTCTTAATTTTGATTGATGTCTGTTTTTTTCTACTTTTGTAACTTTGAATTTAAGTTAATACCAATACATAAGGTAGAAGGTTCATGTTTTTATACTGGGATTGTTCTCCCCCCCCCACCCCCCTCCTGCACCATTCTAATAAATATTTGTATCTCAAATATATATTGCTGTATATAAAGAAAATGCAATACTCAGACTAAAGAAAAACATAAAATATTGAATACTTTTGCCATCTGGAACTGGAATGTACTGCTGTTACTTTCACTTTAGCTACTTTAGTTCTTCAATGGCTTCACAGTCTGCATTTTATTTTTTATATAATTTTATTTTGATTGTAATGCAGACTGCCCTTCAGATAAAAGAAAAACAGCAATGTGTAGAGGGATTGATATATATATTTTGTTGCATCCAAATAATATGAAAAAATATTTGTCATGGGTCGCCACAATCATTATTTTGACCATGATCAATTTGGAGGGATTTCCTTTCATTCATACAGTTCTAAACTAACAGAATTGGTGTGATGTATATATCTCAGACCAGTGCACTCTAAACCACACATGCATGTGCTGTGCATATCGAGCAACACCAATTTGCTTTATTTATGAAATTGTGGTTGTACGATTAGTTTAGGGGTAATGGTAATGCTGCATTGGATAAGGGCTAACGTGGCACTCTAAACGTATCACACTCACGAGGTGCTGTGCCATAGGGACTCTTACCAATTTTTGCAGTAACTGCTTTTTATGCCTTTTCATTTTTCTTCTTAATAATTTCCATTTTTCGTTTTTGTTGTTGGGTGTGGGTTTTTAAAATTTTTTTTTGTTTCTTTTTGTTGTTTCGTTTGTGCTTTTTTGTTGCTTTCTTGTTTTTGATTTTTTTTTTTGGGGGGGGGGGGGGGTTAGTTTTTGGTTTTTGCTTTTCTACGTGTTTTTGTATTGTTTTGATCCCGTACAAGATTCCTGGCTCCTTTGGCAGCCACTTTATAGTTTGTATGGGGGTTAACACTCCCCCCACCTCACCCAATTTTTGTGTTTCAGTTGAGTTTAAATGCTTTGCCACATATACAGCGATAATGATACAACTTCAGGACAAATGAAACTAGAGTGAACAGGGCAGTATTTTCCAGTTTCCATTACAAAAAAAAAATTTCCTTTAAGATTTATAATTTAGGGAAAAAAAAGTTTCTTTTTGTTTTGTTTTGTTTTGTCTTTTTTGTGGGTTTTTTGTGGCTTGTTTTTCTTTGCTTTTGTATTTTTCTGTAGGAAAGTCACCTTCATGATATCACCTCTGTATAAATCTCTTTCCTTCCCTGTTTTCCTGACTGTTGTCAAATCTTTCTCTAGTTTACTTCCCTTTCGATGGCATCGCCATCAGTCCATTGTCTCTCAGGTCTTCCTCTACATCTGGGGGTTTGTTTTTTTTGTTGTTTTTTTTTTTACATTCTTCCTTCAAATAGGGTTCTGTGAAGGCTTTCGTGTCCTTTGACATGGTCAAAAACAGGCTAATTTTCTCTTATTTCTTTTATTAAAATTTTTTTTTTCTTTTTAAATGCCACGCTCATCTAATATTTTTTTTATCTCCTGGAGCGTTTGCCACATCTTTTGATGATTTACGCAGTCAGAGGCCTTAAAACATTCGGCAAAGCATGTGTGTGTGGAGGCCGACATCCACAGATATCTCACTCACAATCATCTCATTTCACACTCTTCCAATTGTCTCTCTGAAATGTTTTTCATCCGTTATTTTCCTTGTCAAGGCACCATCTATGATATTCCAGAAAACAAGTTTTTTTGGGGTATGCACATGTTGGGGTGTCCGTACAACAGCAGCAGACAATCTTTGTTCTTCCTGCTGCCTTGAGTGCTGCAGCGTTTACACTTCTTTCCGTCTTTGAGTGTGTAGTCCACTAAATGCATAGTGGAAGTTGACATGGCCCTCTCTGCCTCCTTTGGTTGAGCAGAATTTGTTTTTATGAGGACCATGGTGCGGCAATTGAATGGCTATTTGACTTTTGAAGGCAGGGAATTGTAGCGTCTACTCCACCTTTTGTTTTGTTATAAGTTATATCAATTGGGGGTTTTCTACTTTCAGCACAAATTTCAGCTTAGTTGTGCAATGTGGGCAAAAGAAGAACATTCTTTTGTCTTTTGGTTTGGTAAGTCACAAGCGTTTCTGAGAAGATATGTTTGTTGCCGCAATTTTTCTATCGCTGATGAGGAGTCCAGGAGGCGGACGATGTGGTATACAAAGAGACGGAGGATTGAACTGAAGGCGCTGACGAAATGGAAAGCTGATTTGAGGGACCTGAAAAGACGAATCCTGGATCTGGCCGATCAAACAATTCAGCTCCAGCACTAACAGACTCTAGAATGCCGCTTGGGTCCAAACGCATGGTGCCAGTCCAAACGCATGATGCCACATCAACAGAATCTGGCTTTGATATTTTGACCGGACATGCAATCTGAGGTCCAGAGGGTGCGGAGCAAGCTCGGAAAAGTTCTTTTGTCAAGGCAGTTCCTAAGTTCTGCGGGGCAAACCGTATCAGGACTCCTTCCCACGCTGTTTTCACTGGGCGTACAGCCCTCACCCTCGTCCAGCGGCTGCAAGATGTGGGTGCTGTAGAAGGACAACTTGAGGATGATTATCTTCTCCTTAAGTGATTGTGTAACTGTTCTACAGTTCAGGCGAGAGGCATTGCCATGAAAAATAAGGACGACTGGTCTCCCTGGAGGCAGGAGGGGGATGAAGTGCTTGGAAAACCAGTCATTAAAACAATCGGTGTCCATCCATCCCTTGTCTGAGATGTAAAGGGCATCATCGGGTCCGTCCTCTGTAAACTATAAATATAGTGTTTGGGGCATCGTAGAGGACATGATATGGAGCAAGCATCACTCCATCTGCCAAGCATATCCCTGATTCGTGATTGTCTGCTCTCGACCTGAGCCTCTGTTCAAGCAAAAGAGTCCAGAGGAAAGCCACTTTCATCCACATTATTTCAACCTCTCTGGCTTGTGTAGCAGGTTATCTTCCTCAGAAGGTCAAACCAGGCGGTGTAGATGACCTTGTTGATTGGCTGATGATATTTGGTGTGACACCTTCGTCTGCTCTGGAGGACTAACTGCTCTCTATGAATGAAATCGTTCGAGTTGGGATTTCCAGTAGGCCTAGATCTACGTTGCTACTTAAATAACTGCAGTCGGCTTGGCAAGGTCGTAAACGCTCTAGCCACACTGATGAGTCCTGACATTGGACGAAACACACTTTCTAGTTTGTGTGTTTGTGGCCGAGTAACTCATACTACTACCCTACAAAGAAAAACCAAAAATAACAAAAAAGTGCATAGGATTGAAATTGAAATTCAAGCAGAGACTGATAGATCAGGTGTACTGTGAAAAATATGTAAATTTAGACGCGAAGAGATAGAAATTTGTCAACATGAATCTAAGTCTTGGAATGAAGTCAGTTGTCAAACAGAGATAAACTGTAAGGAAAACAAAACTTTTTGTCAATAAAGCAACTAACACTGACCTAAGCTAAACCAAAACTAAGTCTACATCAATAATCTTTGAAAAAGAATGTTAAGATTATAATTATTGCCACAAATTCTGATTCCCTCTGCACTCATGTAAACACCGAACAAGTGCCCAAAGCACACAATGCTAATTTTGCATCCATAAAAACAAATATACCACAGGAAAAGGTCAGGAAAACTTGTCAGGCAAGATGCAAAAAGAGAAAAATAAACCAGAGGCTAGATTTGCAAATTCATGCTCCAAAATTAATCAGAATGAAAATGAAAACAGATGGAAAAAAGTGAATAGGTTCGACAAAAACAATAGAAATGAAGTGGAAAGATATAATCACAATACAAATAATCGACAAAATCATGAAATATTGAAATTCATCAGCATAAAGAAATTCAGGGCAGAGCAGGAAAAAAATTAAGATGAAAACCTAGAAAGTTTAAGATGTCAAAATGCGTTCATAATAAAAATTAGACTATTCTATAAAACATCAAAATACAATTTCTTCCAACTGGTGGTACAAGTAAATCTTAAAATTGAAGTAATAAAAATGTGCCATGATGGACACACAAATGATCATGTGAGCACTAATGCCACTATAATAAGATGAAAAAGAAACTTTTATGGTATAAAATGTCACGTGACATTAAGAACTACATAAAAAGTTGTGAAACCCGCTGTGATAAGCAGATACATAAATTCTTAAAAGGTGAAATGGTAGAAATTCTCCCAAAAAATAGAAACAGCCTTTATATGACATATAGAGGACCCCTTAAAATAAAGGCAGTATTGAACAACAATAATTGCTTATGCCAATCCAATGATGGTATTAAAAACTTCCATGCAAATTCTTTTAAAAAGTTGGAAGAAAATCAATCCCGTAACCCGAAAAATTTTGGTGAGGATAATTTTCATAGACATAACTGTAGAAGGTTTCAATATAGCAGAATGTATAACTAGATACGGAAAGAAAGCTATTTTAACAGGAATCGATTTCCTATAATCACATGAAATACAATGATTAATGATTTCAGTGAACAGAGTTGACCTTGTCGTGATGATGAATTTAATAGACTCAATAAATACCACCAACAAATGTGATGTTAAATAGTATATATTTAGTCTTGCTCCCCAGATATTCAATTCTATGACTATCAACCAGCCTTATCTATGTACCAGTATTTGGAGACGTTGGAAAATGTTGTGACCATTGTGCAAGTGACCATTGTTCAAGGGACCTACAGCCAAACTAAGAGCTGATGCAAAGAATATGCTGACCACATGCTTTATTTGTTTATTTGCCCAACTTATTGATGCCTGAACCTCATTGCTTTGTAAATTAATATCAATCATTAATCATTACAATGAATTAATTTAATAATTGCGCACATTACAGCTAATTGGCATAAATTTC
Organism: Plocamopherus imperialis; assembly: GCA_039654505.1. Lineage (NCBI taxonomy): Eukaryota > Metazoa > Mollusca > Gastropoda > Nudibranchia > Polyceridae > Plocamopherus > Plocamopherus imperialis. The sequence goes on from JBCHJU010257488.1 coordinate 12,636, forward strand.
TATTCATCTTATAAGACCATGTAATTTCAGTCTATGAGACATTAAACCTCTTAATTTGATTGTCTTAATATTATACATTTTACAGGCTCTAGGAGATTCCAATATCCGTGCATTAACTTATAGGACTATATAATTTTCTTGGTGTTTCTTAAGTGTTTAGTAATAGGTGCTATTGGACTTACAATAAAGCACATAGCCAAGTTTATTACTTAACACTGGATTGATTTTTGCATAGATTTAATGGAATGTTTTATTAATCGTAATAACCTTAATAAGGTGGAGATATTGTGAATGTATCATGTATCAAGTTGATTACCTGAATTTTAAGGCTAGTGCTAGTATTATGCCTAATTTAAGGTGATGAGAAATTCCACCGTTATCTTATATTATAACATAAGGTGTACAATTCACCGTTACTTATTGATGTAAAGGATAACATAACTACAAGTAGGCCTATACTAATTATGATGATAAAGAAACATAATTCTTTAAGTTATAACTACAGTGGAGTCCGCTTAAGATAAACACCGCTTAAGCCGTTACTAACGCAAGTACGGTTAATATAAACTATAATAAACGCCATCGACCCGAGGTCCGCTTAAGATAAACTCTACAGCCACAAAAATGTACTACAGGCATACATCTGTAACATGGTTGTGCTCTTCATGCTCTGCGATAGGAGCCAAACTGTACATTGTAGCTGTAGTTGTAGGCCTATTGTAGATTTTTGTACGGTGTTATGACCTCTGAAGACGCTAAGCCAACACCCCAGCTGATGGCAGCCTACGCAGGATGTGTGTGCATGTGTTTGTGTGTGTGTGTGTGTGTCTGTATGTGTGCCTGTGTTTGTGTGATTTTTAGCTTTAATATTCATTGAAATGGTTAAGATAAACCTCGCTTAAGATAGACTGCTGGATCGGTCCCCAAGCAGTTTATCTTAAGCGGACTCCACTGTAGTATCCATCCCATTGAGTCAATTTAATTGTCACATAAAGGTCACATAATTAATTCATGATTTAATTGAAGTTAAATATGATTTATGTATTTACATGTTCAATTTATTTCAGGTTTATTTGCTATTTTATGCAAAAAATATATTTTGCGATGATGAATGCATTAAATAAGTTGATTACTGTACACATATAAGTATAAGAATGCATGTTGTAACAGCATCTCAGACTCCAAATTCTTATCCCCACAAATTACTTTCTTAAGTATTGTACCCGTAATTAATTTGAGGATGGGCAGGGTGGATGTCATCATGTACCAAGTTACGCATTTAAAAATTTACGTCACTCAGTGATTGTGGTGACAATGCGCACCATTAGTGCTCCTTGATTCGCTTACTCTTGTTTACTTTGTTTAGTCGTTAAGTTGGTTACTTGGCTTAGGCTTAGCGAGGGACTCAGCAAAAGACGTCAATGAGAATGCATGTGATCTAGAATAGGCAAATTCCACCTCAGGCCTATTCGCCATGATCTTATTCTTATTTCTTTACCTTGACACAACGTAACATTTTGATCTGAAATTTCTCTTTATTGCAAGTTGCCGTAAAAGTAATTGCCAGATCCATAGCTCACTCTCGATAAAAGTTCTATAGAAATTAGAGATCTATACTTCATCCTATGAGGACCAGATCCTTTATATTCAAACCTCAAGCATGTTTTGTGAGATGTTGAGAACTTAGATCTACATTCTTCGTTTCTCCATAACATATTTATGTATATATTTCTATTGCTCAATCAGTCGAAGCTTTCCATAACCTCAAGGGAATAATATATTAAGAATTTATAAGCTGGCTACACTTGAGTTCATCATTTCATACTCTATTGAGTGTTATCGCCATCCTGTCTGATGTCCTGGTCCCCTTAAGATGTACCTTATTTCGCAGTGCTGTCTTCACTTGTCAACCATGGTCCCTTGTCACAACAATAATTTACAATGACGACGACTATGACTATGACTATAATGAGATGATGCCTATGATTACATGTATAATGATAATGCATATACTATGATATATTATAATATCATACTAATAATACTAATATACAGTAATTGTAACGGCCTTGTACAAACCATAAATTATATCCTCCCCCTTCCCCTTTTTTTGCTCAATGTAGCCTATAATATATTGTTTTATCAGATTTATCAGCTCTTAGTACTAGTACTATATGTTATGTTTTCATTGCAATTCCAATAGTTTCAAACAATTTTACGTCTCTGCCATATGTTGGACTACAATTTATTTCTCATAATAAATGTATAGGTCCTACCAAAAGAGGCATATTTATTACGAATGACATTTTTTATAGATATTTATGAAGGCCTAATTTCTTTTTTGAAATTGAATTGTTTAATTTTCTTTAAAGTTTGACCAATCATACTCATTCTTTTGTTTGCTGTTATTATTATTGTTCCTTGTACTTGTTCATGCATTTGAAAAAATAAATTGAAATGGTCTCTGATTTCTAGTCATGCCTTATGTTCATTTTAAAAAATATTTGTTTGAAAACATCTTTCTTTCTTTCTTCATCTGTCCCCATTTCTACCTTTCGGTGTATGGGTTTGCGTACCCGCAATGATCTTCCTC
>JBCHJU010258597.1:0-15199 GCA_039654505.1 Plocamopherus imperialis
AATAATAATAATATAATGATGATGATGATGATGATGATGATGATGATGATGATGATGATGATGATGATGATGATGATAATAATAAAGTTCCAAGTATAACGATATTATTATGGGATATAATAACCTCAGGGTTAAGCACACAATGAACCTTGACTGAGATGTAGCTCAAAAAGTTGAGAAAGCCTTAAACAAACAACACCACCAACATCAAAGAGGTTCAACAATCATGTTGACAACTGTGTTTCAAAATCACAAGCAATTTATGGCCTAATCAATCAAAATGATGGTCGATGGCCCCCCAATGTGTTAAGTACGATGAGGTACACTATTTCAAGGATGAATTATTTACATTGCTGCAGATGTTATTTTGAAATCAATTTGTGACTTTCCTATACATGAACATTAAGATAAAATGAAATGCATATAAATATAAATTACATATATATTATATACATACATATTAATAAATAAGACAAGCAAAAAAGAAAGTAAAAAAAAGCAGTCAAACAAAAAAAAACAACAAACAAACAGAAAAAAAACCCAACAAACAATACATGAATGGAGAAAGTGCACAACAAACATGATCGTAATGAGGAGAAGTTGTGTAATACAATGATCAATATCGGTCGCTTCACTCATACCCTCCTGATGCTCATTGTCATACTGCTACTAACATGAAAACTCATCCCACTCTATGAATATGAAATTTTATTTGAAGACATCCTAGGTTTGGGTCCAACTCTATGTTAAGGATTCATTATAAATTATATGGTTTAAGTTCATCGTTGAGGTTATGGGACTGAAATCCTATCATATCTGGCTAAGGGTTCATAAACAGATGGGATTTTACAAGTGGCCATCTTGAATGTGCAATTGGATTATTTAAATTTGAGGAATTTGCCCAACACTTTTTCTACTAAAAATCCTTTCACTCATTTCTTTTCTCTTATGGACATGACATTAAAAATACTTCTGTAATAAAATCATTTTTATTTAAAATTCTTAATTTATTCTTTTGCTTGTTTTTTTTGTTTTTTTTTGTCTTGTTTTGTTTTGTTTTTCAATTTGGTGGTGCCAAATGCCTCATATTGACTTCATAAAATCACTAAGTAATTTAAAACCTGAGCAAATATTAAATAATAGTTGAAGGAGACAATACTGAATCTAAATTGATGGGAGGTCATAGCATATGAGGAATGACTTGTAAACAAGTCCTCCATAGATGATAAGGGTAAAAAATTAATGAAGGAGGAACTGACTGCATGTAACATGAACAGTTATGAAGCCAACACATGATGAAAGTGGAGCATTTACATATTCAGGATCTAAAATGAGTGTAAATTAAATCTATTCTGAACTTGATGGGAGTTCTAAAGATGGCCATGAGATTCCGTCTGCTTTCTTCAAATTGATCTCTACTTTGGTTCCTAAAAGTTTCACATTACTCCGAGAGGGATCAACCATCTGATGAAAAAAAATAATAAATCACAGAAATTCATTTAAAACATAAGTGGGGTGTATCGAATGTCTTTTTTTTAACAGGGTTGCCAGTTCCCGAACTTTTTGTTTCCTGAACTTTTCAAGGGGCCGGGTTCAGGGGCAACCGAGCCCCCAGAGCCCCCCCCCCCCCCCCCACTATACATACATGGTAATAGTCTACAAAGACATGTAGACTGACCAGGGGGAGTAGACATAAAGACAAAACATATATTAACATTCTCTTCTTGCAGACATAAAGACAAAACATGTATTTGTTAACATTCTCTTCTCTTCACTTATCTTTTTTCCACATTATCCATAACACTATCTTGAATTTGCAGTCCTTCCCATCAACTTTCACTGCAAACTCAAACTTAAACTCATTTTTAATGTCATTGTCGATGCCCTCCAACTATGCTGTTTTAAACGACATGATATATAACATGCCATCTTTGAGGAAAGAATTACATTCTTGGAAGTTGTAAGCCCGCGTTGCATGCGTTGTATGCCTATTCGTATATGGACGCGCGAAGCACAGAGGAATGATGCTAGCCCTCCAGGTCACTCGCTGCTCGGCGAAGCCAGTGTATGCGTGTTTTCTCATCCACAAGGGTGTGAGCTAAGCAGGACACTACACATTGTTCATTGTATTGTACTAGCATCAAGGGCTTACGGGATTACACCTTCCCCGTGTCACCGTGATACGACGAGTGAGCCAAGTCATAACGCGTTTCAACGATAACGCGTTTCAACGAATTAGATCTACATGTATACAGGGCTGAAAAGGACTTGATCGGAGTGACCGACCTGTGTAAGCAACTGGACAGCGCTGAAATTTGAGTGATGTCTGTGACTGTGATGTGTGGGGAGGGCGGGGTTGTCCCCCACAAACCCGGGGAATCCCCAGAAAACGGGAGACCTGGGACGTTTGTATACACCAGTGCCCGCGGCACGTGAGGCTTGATCTAGTTCTGGAAACGAAGTGTTATTATACACCCGAATGACGCATGCGCAATTCGTTCTTTTTCTGTTAACCGCAACTATATCAACAAAGACACACGTTATATGACTTGGATCTAGATCTAGATGAGCTCTATACAATGAAGCAAAGTGGAAAGGATAGCCTAGCCTACTTTTACGGCACTATCGCCGCAGATGAAAAGGAAATACATTAACCACTGACCGACGCTAGCTTTTCTCAGCAGCTGTGGACCTATATATTTCAAGCTCAACCGGGACCACGGAGAATATTTAGAGGCTGTCGCTGCCGCGGAAAGTCGCGGATCCGCGGAAGTCTGGGCTCCCTGCCGGCGTCGTCAAAATGGGCCTCTTCTGACCGATATTAAACGAGACAAACCCCGGTGTTGATAAATCGGTATATACAATATATCGTTGTCACAAAAATCGGCGAAAATGCCGATCAAAATTTCATTTCCGGAAATCCGGAAATTTCCGGAAAAACGGCAACCCTGTTTTAATCAAATTTTCAGTCAAATACTCAAAATTGAAGAATAGCACAAACAAGTAAACAAACTATTTCGGTGAAACCGGCGTTCATACCACCGTACCATAAATCTCTTCATTTCAGTTTACATGACATTCAAAAAGGACTAATGGATGAATGGCGATGATGGTAAAAAAAAAACCCACTAACATGATATTGGTACAGAAAATTAGCCATTATTGATACCAAATCTAAGAGGTCAAAACGTTCTTGGGACTCCTGCATATTACAAACTTATTTTATTTCATTGACCAAAATCAAAAAGTTAACAGTCATTAAATAAAAATGACTCACTTCTCGTAAATGGAAAGTTTTGTTGAACACACTATTGCCTCCCTCATAAACTAGAGAAACCTCACATAGCACTCGGTTAGCCTTTATCACTGTTTTGTCTGGCAGGGCCACCTTGGCAAAGACGGAGAGACACACAATGGATGGCGTTTGATGCCAGTCCACCCGTACCTGTTTGTTTTCTTGAACCTGTAGTGTTGCAAAAGAAAGGACAGAACAATTAATTAGTAAATGATTAATTCACTCACAAATCTTTGTAAGGATCTAATAAATAAATGTTTTTTAAAATTAAAAAACGACAACAGAAAGTAAAAGAAAATATGACGACAGAAAAGAAGTATGACAATGGGTTCAAGCTGTACAATGCACTGGATACAGGTACTTTAACCTGGTCTCATACTCACACACACACACTCATATTCATAAACATCATCATGCAGACATAGGATACCAAGGTCAAATCCCTGTAGCGACAAACTCCTCGAAAAAATCCTGAACGGTGCCAAGGTTTTTGGAAAGAATGCTAAACAGAAATCTATTTTCTCCCAAAACTTGAGTACCCCTGATGGGTAGTAGGAGAAATTGAGAGCATGCTATAGTCACATGCCTGCTCAACGGCTGATTCTCAGTAGAGAAGACTTCTCTCATTTACCTATATTTACAATTCGATGTGACATTTTTTAATCACCATGTTCTTTACAACTGTATAAGACACGGCCACCTGTCCAACAACCACTTTCTGCCGATTCCTTTGATTTTTCATTATATTTTTCCTCTGTTCAAGACAACCACCTGCAAAACACGACTGTGACCACAGTCATTGACTGTCATTTTCGTTAACCAAAAGCACTCAAAACCTGTCCAAGAGGACAGGGAAAGACCAATCCAATTTTATTGACTAGCCACACTTCATCATTTCATTGTGATCAAAAATGTGTCCATATTCTACTGTCTTCTACCCATTGCATTTCCATCTACAATATTGATTGTACAGTGCCAGAATAGCTCTGGTCCTCATTGGGCCAAGTGTCAATTCCATACACATATCATAACTATCATGATTAACACAATTTCAATGCTCATTAAGTCGACATTATATATAATGATTTTAAAAACCCCTCTCCACGACGACCACCTGTCAAATACAACTACTTTTGCTCAAAATTTTCGGAGGTCATCTTGAGCAGCACCAGTGCATACACCTCTGCGACTCTTACTTTTGGTTTGATAAAGTTATGATTTCCTGTTTCACAGCCCTCTTGATTAAGAAAAGCCTCAAAATCCGACGTTTTCCTCTGACAACAGGTCCAGTATTTCATCCTGGAGAGAGAAAAAAATATATATATAATTACAAAACATCGATCAATTAAAATTAGTAGTCAACCAAGTACTGAAGAAATTCACACACTGCTTAATCATCACTTTGCTCACTTTTGAACCATACCGGTGCTAAATAAAGAAAAAAACCAACAACCTATCCAAATTATTTTAGTCTCACTGCTATCATGATGTTCTATTTCCTTTACCTTGCCAATTTGGTTACAAAATTGTTTCTATGCAGATTTACTTTACAACCAGCAGAACGTGTGATAAAATTATCATCATGCAATGTCTTTGTTGGCATATCATCCAATTACACAATCAACTATGCAGCATCACAGTCTGCAATGACTATCAATACATATAGACCTATAACCTTTCAGCTTTATAATGTAAAAATAAGGAGTATTGTATATATGAAATACAGCATAACACTTATTACTATCCCCTAAAAAAAGAAGAATGTGGACTAGATCCTTGAAAACAATAGTGCACCATATGACAGGAAATCTGTTAAATGAGAAAATCATGCAATGTGGCGGATCATACAAATTGCCAGCGTGTAACATAGCCGTGTCTAATTGTAGTATAAGAATAATATCCGCTCATTTAGAACTCTCCTCTTACCCTTCATGGAAAATTGGAAAACCAGGATGGTGAACACACAGGCCTATGCTTAAACTTGCCTCATTCTCGTAGGACTGGAAAACATTTCACAGATTTTTAAGGTTAAAATAATGACGAAAATGAAATGAATGAAGTATACATGTCAAATCAAATGAACCAAAGCCTGTGAGATCTCTAAACAATCAGAAAATGAAGACTGAAAAACTGCAGACTTAAAAAAAAGTACATTTGAAAAAAATATATAAATCTCTAGTACAGTCTAAACATATCAACTAAATATGATGTCAACAACTTACATTACATGAATTATTTGATCATTTTCAGCATTACCGGAACTCAATAAAGTTGATTTCGCCTCAAGTTAACAGCTTGGAACCAAAAAAAAGGAATGGTTGCAATGAGACTAATCATTTACTTTCCGAAATTTATAATGCTCAATTGACGCTCAGATCTTAAATTGACATGTACAGTGACCCTAGGCCTAAAAAGGGAAGAGCAAAGCAAGCCACAAGCTGACCATGTAATACTATAATCCTGTCTAGGCAAAATCTGTTTGCTTGACTAGCAGTGCCTAGCCAACCACTGTTGAAATCAGAGTCAATTCAAATAAACTTGATACTGTTGACCACTTCAAGTACCATGGAGTAATCATTTGAGAAGAAGGTTCAAACATCAAAATTCTCTCAAAAGCTGCACAAACAGATGCAGCAATGTTGAAACTCAAAACCGCCTGAATAATCTGAAACATCTCTCTTGTGTCTTAGGTCTTGCTAATGCGAGCACTTCTCATCTCCATTCTGTTTGCATATGAATCCTGGACACTCAATGCAGATCTGCAAGGAAGGATCCACACTGTAGATGACAGATGCCTCAAAAGACTCCTTGGTATCTCATACACGGATCGCATCACCAACACGGAGGTCCAATGAATGGTTAGCCAATACATAAGTAATCTTGAAGGACTGCTGCTCACAGTGAGGAAGATGAAGTTCTAACGGCATGGGCATGTTACAAAATCAAGGGAGCTCTCTTATACAATACAGCAAGAAACAGTATTATGAGAGAAAATGGGGCAGACTAAGGAAAGAAGAGCTTCTCCACAACTCTGGCACATATCCATGGCCACCAGAAGTGGGACCAGCTGATGCATCAAATGTCCTTGTAGTGTCCTAATGACTCCACTGGGTTATGGGATCAGTGTACAGTGAATACATTACGCTGCCAGTCAAGTTAAGTTGGTAAACCACTTTTTGACTTTAAACAGACCAATACAGTTGACAATATCCTAGGTGAAATGCATTGAAAAAAAGTCAAGCGGAAAAGGGTACCCTTAAGAACAATTGACCTGTACCAGACAATTGACATCCTGTGTGTTCCACTGTAACTGACTTTGAATATTGTATGTGGAAAATCTTTGTGACTATTTTAACTTCAAAGGATTGTAATTCATATCACATCTTACCGCCTTGCATCCTCTGTTGTTACATGATGTGCCAACCTTTATATTTTTTTCATCATCCTCTGCAAAAAAAAAAAAAAAAAACAATTTACAACAATACCTCTTTCATCGTGTAAATGATAACTGGCACTTAGATGTCTACCAGAATTAAGCCTTCTTCTCTGAACCAAGATGTCAGAGTCCGATCATATATTATGCATTTTTTTTTTTTTTTTGGAGAGTATGGCATATTGTGTGAAATTTCATTGAGATGAAAGAAGTACAGAAATTATAGAGAGTTTAGAGGGTATTGCTTTTATTTTAGACACCCTGTACTGTAAAAGAGGGAGAACCTTTTGTGGCAGATGCATCTTTCCCATCTTCTTGAAGACTGAGTTTTTCCAACTGTGTTTTGAGTGATGCTCCAATTGTTGCTGCTATTTCAACCATTGGTTCATCATCAGAAGCTCGCTCTGTTTGGTCAGCAACAGGGGGCCTGTGGTTCGGTGTGACTGTCAGTTGTATCATTGGTTCCTGCCATGAGAAGAAACAAGTGTATAAGCTGGTATCAGAGATGTTCATCTCAAAGGAACAAGTGAGAGGATAAAATCAAGGTCATGTAGACAAAATAAATTGTACTCATTATGTCAGAACAGATCCTTGAATGAATCTCATGCATAATTTAACATATTTTTGTGCTCCGTAAAAAAAAGTAAGTAAAAATAGCATCTAAATTAAAGCTTTTATTTGTTGAGGTAAATTCCTATCCTTCGTTGAAAACATGGAAAATAAATAAATTATAAAAGCGAAAAGAAAAATTAAGATCATTTCAATCATTTTTGTATGATAGTAAAACGTGTCATAGTACAATATTTTGTAGTCCTTCTCTGACGATGGAATACGACAATGGTCAAGTTAGAAATATTCTAGTAATCATCAGAGAAACACAAAAGACAAACACCTCAGATTTAGGAGTCTCTTTTTTGACTGGCTCTGGTGGCTTCACATTACTGTGGTGCCCAACAGTGCAACCCTGGAAGTTGAAAAAGCAAAACAGATGCACAAATCAATATAGAAATTATTTTGAAAAAGAACCATTGCCTTGTATTGTATTCAATAAGATTAGTAATAGAAAGCTTTTGAGCATTAAATGTAGAACATAACAAAACAGGGGACCTATTGTCCCTTCCAATATTCCCATTCTTAAAAAATCTTTCGTATCAATTGTATGTGTGTGTGAAATTACAATGACTTACAGTATCATAGTAATGATACCTATAATATATCATTGTGTAATACAGATATAATTTTAACTCTTTTATCTAACTAATGAATTACGTACAAAAGTGATAGAGGAGAACTCAAAAATCAAACACAACTTCTCTCCCTGGATAAATAAAATACTAAATACATCTTATCTAAATCACTTGAAGGCAAAAGACAAAAACAAAAAAATTAAAGGCTCATTTACAAAAAAAATCAAAATATATAGTGGATCATGCTTCTCAAACCTTAATGTTAAGAAATTCTGTAAAATCTGTCACTCTCTTCTTGCAACAAGACCAGCCTTTGAGAGCATCATGGAAGATGGGTCCTCCAGGGTGGAAGGTGCATGAAGCTTCATGAGATGAAAAATTTGCAACAAAATGAAATGTACCATTTATTTAGGATATATATATTTATAACATTCAAGCACATTATTATTGGTATCAAGGAAAACAATGAAAGAGTACTTGTATGTAGGCAGGTGCATATAATATAATTGGAAATATGCATAATAATTGTGACACATAATACTATATTGAGATGCAAAAACCTCAATAATAGTGTATAACATTCCCTGCTCAGACAGAGAAAATATAAAAATGAGAAGGCTGCTGGATACTTGAACACTAGATATATTGGTTTCCATGTCCCCTGATGTTTGCAAGGGGCAATATTACATTTTAAGTTTTAAGATTCATCCCATCAAAGAAGGACCTTTGAGTTAATTAAGTAAGACTAAACATGCTAAAGCGACGACCAGTTGACATTAAATGCAAAAAAAAAAAAATCAAATTAAAAGCTCTCCTTTGGCTAGTGCTCAGGATTTTCTAACTATGATACCTGGATGGAACTAGATTTTAAAAATTGACCACCTCCACATAACATACACCCGAGACAGCCATTAAGATCCTTTCTCATCTACAAATGAATATATCAGCAACTGCGTCAATCAGCTCTTTCTGATGGAGACACCAAAGCTTTGTTATGAGATTCTAGTCCTGAAGTGCACATGGTATCTTATTCACGCAAATTGTAGGCCCATGGCAAAGTAAGAGGTCATTCACTAAGTTGATCATCATAATTCTAGAAGCAGCTATGTACATATATAAAATATATATGCACCTATGCAGGAAAGGAAGAAATTCCATTAAATTATTAATATGATATATGCACCTAGCTAATTAAGGGAAACAGCCCATGAAATTACAAAGTTAACAAAGAGAGAATCAACCCAGGAAAGAAAAGATGAGGGATTCTTTTGATGGGGTGAACATAAAAAGTAGGGGCTTGTTTTTTGTTGGGAAATAAAGAGAAGTGATTTCGCTCCCCTATCACTATGTCTCCTCCCTCCATGTCCCACCTCCTCCTTCTCCTTCTCCTTCTCCTCCATGTCTCCTTGTCTTGTGTCCCTCTGCCCTCTATCAATGACCCCTGAGATATGTAAGGAATAAATAGTCTATTTCATATATATATAGCTCTGAAAAAGAATACATTATATTACATATATCAATCAAAAAAACATATATCATGTATAAATATATGTATAAATTATACAGAACGAGCTGTACATATATATTATATATATATACATACGTAGCTGCAACATAACACTGTATTGACAGCTTACAAGCGACGTGGGGGTGGTTGGTTATGAAAAAAATAATAATTTAATAAAATAAATAAATAAAAAAAATAAATAAAAAAAAAATATTAAAAAAAAAAAAAAATATATATATATATATATAAACAAAAATACTGCCTAACTTCATTTTGTAGACTGTTCAATTAGGTGCATATATAGGCCTACATGATGGAATTTCAGCTACAACATCATCAAAGATAAAAAAAATAAATAAATAAAAAATAAAGTGTGCCCGAGGGAACTGGCTGTTGACTGTATTAGTACAGGTGGTCATTATGTCATGAATGGGAGGGTGACCATTCTTGAGGGAAGGCCCCCCTCCCTCCCCCAATCTTTAGCCAAGGACTTCTATCTCGGTACCATGGGTGATTTTGTTATAGGCGAGATTGGTGAATCAGCACCATCCATAGATCGTTCAGCGCGATCGGTGAATCCATGATTTGTTGCGCGAATTCAGTGATTCATCGGTGATGTGATGATACAATGTTTTTTGACGAAAATTTTAATAATTGCACAGCTTGTGAAGACAACGTAAACGCATCATGCCCCTCCATCAAAATGCTTCAATCCTCCCATTTTTCTCGATCCATGAGCATGGTCTTCTATTTCCAGTTTGAATATATATAACTTCCTACATCTACTTCAACTTTGGTTGGAACTGTTTCTAATGAAATGTGAAACCTTTATCATCAGGAAACCCGTGTGATGAGAATCATGCATGGGGGATCTCGTACCGTATATATTCTAACTTGCCTATGGGGAATTTCCAATTTTATCACAGTATTCATTAAAGCAAAGGAAAAGGGAAACCTAGAATCTACAATACAACAAATTTTCCAACATCAAGGTCCACATAGATCTAAATCTGATATATATGACATGTGGATAAATATAAAATATAACTCTTCTAGTAGGCTACTTAATTTGTATTTTGCAAAATTAAACTTTGTCTGACGTTGGTTGCCATCTCAGAGCTGCCTACCCTCTCATGACCCAGCGCTTATTTTCAGCCACCGGAATGTGTATTTTCCATGGTGTTGGGAGTAACAGCAATGTGCGTACGTGGTAAACGCTTATGTGGAAAATTTTAAAACCAACTTTAGAAACTAATGCCTTTCAAGCCAAATGGCATGTTATTTTAAAAAAGAACCCAAAGAAATAAACAAACAAAACAAAACAAAACAAAAAGAAAAAAAAAAAGAAAAGAAAAAAACAACAACTCACAAAGCAAGTTTAAAATAGCTTGTATCCCTCCAGTTCCATACACTAAATCATAAACACACAAAAAACAACAACATATAAAGTACCACCCCCCCCCCCCCCCAAAAAAAAAACAAAAAAAACAAACAAACAAACCCAAACAAAACAACAACAAACAAACAACAAAAAAACTCTCTCCCACAAAAACACAAAGTATGGTGGCATATAAGAGTGCAACTAGGTGCTATCTATCCACTTCTAATTTGACATAGATTAACTAATCCTACAGAGGTGAGGAGGAAGAGGAAAGCTTATTAATGACCTGTGCTCCATAGGGAGTTGAGAGGCATAGAAGAAGAATTCAATTCTAGGGCAAACTTTCTCACCCTATTTGAATATTGCCAACTTAAGCACTGGGTATAAACAAATTCTACTTCTTCTACAGACCTGTCACCCTAGCCTGGTGAAAAATCCCAACACTGGAGTCAAAACATAATAATTTCAAAGAAAAAATACTGACACAATGAGCATCCTACGGATGAAAAGTTTGAAAATATCCCTCCACACTTTTACATTGCACGCCCTTTAAAAATGAAAAGTTAAAAGAATAATCAGAGGATAAGAAAAGATATAGAAGAAAGGCACAACAGAAAGAAAAAAAGAAAGAAAATGTGCAAAAGGAAAAAATGAGGGTGGGTTTGGGGGCTTAAGGCCATCCTATATTAGTATTAAACAGCTTCATTTCGATTCTAATACGAGAAGATTAGATCTTTCAAGAGCAGACCATTCCCGGCCCATGGAAGTCAAATCCACATTTTATGCCTGTTTTTAACTGTTTAAGTCAATTAAATCCAATGAATGTAGTTCTAATTATAAAGCATTCATAAAATTCGTCTACTTTATCAGCAATACTATCCTGCTCATTCCACACTATAGGGGCAAGTTCTAGTCAAAAAGTTAAATACTGCTCAACACGATATCATCTAATGGTAGTCAAGGAGATACAGTGGAGTCCGCTTAAACTGCTTGGGGTGCGATCCAGCAGTTTATCTTAAGCGAGGTTTATCTTAACCATTTCAATGAAAATTAAGGCTAAAAAACACACACACACACGGTACACAGGCATACACAAACACACACACACACACACACACACACACCCTACGTAGGCTGCCTTGAACATGTACAAAAATCTTCAATAGACCTACAACTACAACTGCAAGAGGTACAATTCGGCTCCTATCGCAGAGCATGAAGTGGACAACCACATTACGGATGTATGTGCCTGTTATACATTTTTGTAGCTGTAGAGTTTATCTTAAGCGGATCGCGGGTCGACGTCGTTTATTATAGTTTATATTAACCGTACTTTCCTTAGTAATGGCAAAGAGAGAAAAGATTGGGTCCAATAAAAAAGTTTATATTAACCAAAAATTTATCTTAAGCAGACCCCACTGTAATCTTCGAGACATGAATCCACAATCTTTTTTCCTCACGATAGTCTGATCACTTTTAAATAAATATGCCTATCAAAGGCATGCCATCCTTCCTCAGTAATGGCTTCAGGTAGATCTAGATCGAGGTCTCCTATATATGTACTGTAGACGTACGAGTTCGAGTTTTGAATCTGAGACTTCGATACACCTATTTTTACCTGTGTTCACGCTAGCACTAGCATCATAGAAAGAGCGGCGCCGTTATAATATAAATTGCTTTGTCCAATTTGCCACGACATAAAGTCCAAAAACCTATACTAAAGAACATGCCGTTAACTTAAGACCAAGGAAAGTCCGTTGTATGACATCAGTCGCCGTCTCACACACATCTTCAGTCTACCACCGCCTTTTTATCAAGTTCTAGATTCTAGTCTCATCTCTAAGATAAATCTAAGTATTTAAGACGTGTTTATAAGGAACAATTTGAAGCGTGTAGGAATTAACGCATTGGTTTAACCTTTTGAGCACCAAGCGCTGATACACTGGCATGAGCGCGACAATATATATTAATGGCATGGGCACGGTTTAACTGACTACAATTTGCCCATACCATGAACACGAATCAGATCATCCCAATATATGGGCAAGCTGTAGTCAAAGAGTTAAATTAAATCGTGCCCATTCCGTATTATAATCGGCTTTAACTTTTTATTAAGCAGTCAAAGAGTTACAAGGCGTTCCCTAGGGATACTTGCTTTTGTGTGGTGTGGTTGCACAAGTGCAAACCGGTAGTCCTGGGCCACACCAAACTAAGCATGAGTACCGTAGTTCAAGGAATCGGCGAGGTTTATGACCGTTCTACTTCTATAGTATTGTACCATGCTGTCGTCTTTACAGGCCTATCACTATACCTGTCATTGCACATATATATATATATCATACTGTTTAATATAGTGGCCCACTTCCTAATCGTCCATAGCAAACGGCACAATAGAAGAGCTCATCTCTCCCCCCCCCTCTCTCTTTTCTCTCTCTCCCTCCCACTCTCTCTCTTTTCTCTCTTTCCATCTCTCCCTCCCTCCCCCTCCCTCCCCCTCTCTCTCTTCTCTCTCCCCCTCTCTCTCATCTGCACAAATAAGAGCAGATTTCTGATGACGAGGCGGCAGGCCATAAAAAAAAATGAGTACAAATGCCGCCCGTAATCGTAAAATCCTAACATGATCGAAATGTGCTGGTGTTAAGATGGCAAAGGCAGAGTACAGCAAAGATTGCTGCAGGCTAGGCCTACTATCACGGGATCCTTGACACATGCACATAGCAAAAACGGGTCTAAAAACAATGTCTTATACTTATACAATTTAACAAAAACTAAGAGAAATGGACCAATGGTTAGTCTAGAAATAAAGGACACATACGATATTTAAATACAATGACGTTGATTGACGAACCAACGAAAGCTGGAAAGTTGAGGACTTTCCCCACGGCTAGTTTTGGCCGGCACTTATGGGCCAGCGTTAGCGCAAAGCCGGGATTGGACAAGGTAGTCTTTGAAATGGGGGTGGGGTGGGATACGGCCGTGAACAGCCGGCTTATCTCTAAAATGACTAGGCGAAGAATAAATTGACAACACGGAATTGCTGCGAACCAAACCCCGACTTGCATCAGTAATGCAAAACACGAAAATTCCCGCTATTCCCGACCTTGAATCTTTCGAAAAAAAAATCCTGATCTCTTCCCAATTTCCCGACCTGCTGGGAACCCTGAAATAGTTCAGTAATACTAAAAATCTAAGGATGCCGACTCTTATTTGCCGATGATCGCCGAGAAACCAAATCGTTGACTGCGTCTGAATTTTTTCCCCAATCAAAAATTAGACTGCCTTTTTTTTTTCCTGAAATGCGAGGCTTGTGCGTATTTTGGAGGGTGCGTGCGTATTGCGTATTTTTTTACGGTCATGCGGGACAAATTACGCAAAATGCGTAAATTAGGCAGCTCTGACAGTGAAATGTTAAGACAATGAAATCTCCAATAAAAATACAGTCATTATGTGTCAATGATCCAAGGGCAGGTAATTACCTTTGCTTAACTCCCCATTACATCTCCCCACAGTTAAATAATGCTTTAATAAAATTATGAAAAATCAAAAAATAAGATAAAATATACCGAAATCGTCTTCCTCTCTGTTGATTCATCTTTGCTCTTGGAGCAACACCGTCAACAGCCATGAAGAAAACTTTCCTTGGTTTGATCATGCGGAAAAGAAACTGTTAGGACAGGACAAAGAAATCAAGCTTTAAATAAACTACACGTTCCATGGCTGACCAAAAAAACAAAAAACAAAAAAAAAAAAAAAAAAAAAAAGCGGATTCTTAGACGGACCGCCACTTACAAGTGGTTCATGGTAAGTACCTGGTCCAGTGTTTACAAAACCCTCAGTCTCTAAGGCGAACCGGCTTCTTAGATGGCAGTCTCTTTCATGGTGACCACTATATCACATAAAATAGAGTACTGAAATCATCGTGTCCTTGATGTAAAGTAAACGTATACTATGCATATATTATATAATTATAAATATAATACAATTATGTTTTAAGTTTATTAAAAAGTAAGTTTATTCAGAAATATGTCTTTGTCTTACATCAATATAATGGCATATATCTTTGAAAATCTTCTCCTCTGTGATACGAAAGTGAGGATTGTCGTCATCAGGATGAGAGCAAACATGAACGATGCCATTCATATCCAAGTACAGATTGTCAAACTCTGGTAACTGAAGAAGAGAACAAATATGCATTAGAATAAAATATCTCATCAAATTAAAGACCACATATATATATGAAGTGCATGTTTCTTTGGAGGGAGCAAGGGAGGGAGGGAGGGGAGATAGAGGGGAGATAGAGAGGGAGGGACGGAGGAAGAGAGAGAGAGAGAGAGAGAGAGAGAGAGAGGGAGAGAGGGAGAGAGAGAGGGAGGGGGAGAGGGAGAGAGAGCGAGCG
>JBCHJU010259701.1:0-15179 GCA_039654505.1 Plocamopherus imperialis
CTCTTATGTCGACTTTCTCTTAAGTCGACGTGATTTCGAAAGTCCCAGCAATGTCGACTTAAGCGGGTTCTACTGTAAATGAAAGAATTCTTCTTAAGAATGTTTATATACCTAATTATGTTCCAAAGATGATTGCAACAAAAAAGATATCAATAATTCCACACTGTGAGCTTCAAACACCAACACATTTTAAAGGCAGCCTATTCATACTTTTGCATTACACAATATGTAGCCTATGAATCTTATTAATTATTCTCAAAATAGCCTTGGAATAATCTTAGTGTCATTTCGTGTAGAATATAAATTGAATTTTATAACTCACAAAAGCAAGTTCAACCAGTTCTATAGCAAAGAATGTGGCAAGGATTGTTTGAACTAATAAAATTTTATCCATGTGAGAAAACCATCTGTTTGTGGTAAAACAAGTTTAAAGCAAATGCATGTCTATTAATTTCCCATTAAACAAAAGAGACAAGCATAACCAAACCAGTCTGAAGGAAAGAGAATGTGAACGTTTATTGAACATGTTTTTATTAAAGCCTGAAGGCTGTCATGTTGAGAATTCATAAGAAAATGTGTTACCTCACGGTAAAGATTGTCCTGCCATCAAGACTTCTGCAATGTTGGGTTGTTTTTTTTCATATGAATAAATTTCTTAATGATTCTTATATCAGTTCCAAATTTTTGATACATCCAGAATGTGTAGCCCTTCCCTAGATCTAGCACTTAACTGTAGCTATTACTTACTATCAATGAGATTAATCAAAATATAAGTGACATTGTCAGAGAGAAGAAAAAATGTTAATCTCTGCTATTTATCTTTAATACTAATAAAAAAAAAAAAATCAGTGTCGGAGATAATCCAATATTACACAACCTCTTCTTGAATGTGGGAGGGTAGATGGGATGGGCTGGGGTTTTGGGAGTAGGGGGGGGTGGAGAGGGGGGAAGAGATCCAGTAATCATTGAACCTCTTTTCATGGCTAAGAAGAAAGAAAGCTTTATAAGTTATATATGTTAAGTGCATTACTTATGAAACACTTCCCCTTGAAAACATGGCAATTCCTTCATAAATTTATTTAAAAAGCAAAACGCCTAAACAACAAAAAAGCAAAACCTTTAAACAACAAAAACCAAAACTCCCTATTCCAACATGTGTGTAGATATGACTGCGAAAGTGTTTCTTTCTATTCCTTATACTTGAAAAAATAACTGGGAGTCAAAATCCCAAACCACTGGGTTTTCACTTCCACTCTTTCACAGCCTCTAAGCCAGTGCCAGACAAAAACAATTTTAATCGATTTCTGTTGTTCACAGCCCATAAAAGAGGGTTTTTCTTCTACAAAATATTGGTAAACAAGGCATTTAAAAGTATTTTATCATATTTAAATGTACACAGTTCCCAAGAACTATATCAAATGAAAATTAAAATGGGAAAAAAAAAAACATTTGACATTGGTATCATCATAATATAATTGTAGATAAAATAAAAAGATGTTCCTTGAAATAAAACAATGTAAAATATATATATATATTGCTATATTGTGTTGATATGGCGTAAAGATTTTGACCATTTGCAACAGTATGAAATAATAAAAACAAATGACACTGAAAATTATAAAATGGCAAACTGACCAAAGGCATCTCTAAACAGAGGTAATGTAGGCTTAAGAGAAAACTTACTGTCTAAGAAAAGGAAAACAGCTTATTGTTTTGTTGATTGTTTGTTTTTTCTCTTTTACTGTTAGGGTAGGAGTGAAGTTTTGCGTTACAAAAATCCAGTTAAGTAAATAAATATTGGCAGGAATAATATTCTTTCGCCAATTTTGCAGTTAAATCTACAATTGGCATTACCGTATGGAAAAAGATTATATTCTTAGGATCATATTGAATTGAAAACTGCAAGATTAAAAAAATTGGCAAGATACGACATAGGAATCAATGTACGCAACCATGCCTTTCTTTATAATTATGCCCATTTGCAATGTATTGCCTGGTGTTACAAACACCCAGTCTTATCATCAAATCAAATCCTGACTGAATACCACCAGCACAAACCATGAGTTATCTTTTAGAACATGAGTGCAACAAAAAACATCGTAGAATACTTCAAACATACATCTTAAAATGTCTGAAAAGTGTATGCTTGGCATGTCAAGATCAGCCCCCTTCATTTGCATTTCTTTTGAACCTTGGTTATGTCAGACAAAACACTTAGATTATGATGTTTACAAAGGCACATAACATTTTCTAAAGTGGACACAACAGGGTGCATTCATTGTAAAAAAAAATATACACAAATCATAAAGGTACCACTCATACAATTAATTAACTTTAAGTCTTTCCAGGGAAAATATCAGAAACTCTCATCATTCAATTCGATATGGCCACTCGGACTGACGCTGACAAGTATTTTTTTTTCTCTCAAGTTGAAATATCTCAACTGTTTTGTTATTTTCTTCTTTGTTGTTAATCATTTTATTCCCTTTTCTATAAATTTCAACGTACAGACAGTTGGCTATTGTATTCAACTTATTAAAAACCATAACTTTATTTTAAAGAGTTAAGAGAACGGAAAATATCAATATTTATGATACATTATATATAAAATAAACAAATATTCCATAAATAAAGAAAATAAAATAAATATATAATATATATATAAATTTGATATTTCCTGCTTGGTTCCTCAGTCTGATATGAGGCACAAACCTTTTCACATATTAAATAAAAGAAAATTGTAAAGAGAAAGTTTATTATTGTAAATTGTAAACCATGAGAGTTTGTGGGCATCACAGCTGAATATGAGAAAACTAATCTTAAATCATATTTAAGGAAATTTCAAAACTACACACGATGGGAGAGAGGTTTTACTTTAACTCTTTGATTGAAACACTAATGTTGCCTGAGGAAAGAAACAGATACTAAATATGATGCCTCTGCCATTTTTCTTTAATTGTGCAAAATTCAGGACAATTTTTTTTCCTTTAAATTTCATAAGTGAAATCCAAGTTTATCCTCTACTAAAAAAAAAATAATAAATTAAAAAGTATATCACTATAATTTGTGGAATGTAAAACTCAAAACAAATTCTTGAAATTAACATAAGATGTTTGGAAATAAATATGATATGTTATAAAATCTCCATTGAAGACTATTGCATTTGCATTGACAAAAATAATTCAAAGATGGAGAAAGAATTTATCAGGAATACAAAGAACCAGCTTTTATAAATTAATCATCTTTTTAAAACAAAATGAAATGAAGCATGTTAGAAATCACAACGCATCACTAATATAAAAGATAACATCTCTGCTCTTTTTTTATGTTTACTATGACTCGATGATATGACTAAGGAATGAAATCATAAATATTAAGTTTCTACATTAATCTTAAGTATCAATAGATTCAGCAGCAGCAAAAATATTCTTTCATCATTTGTTAATTTTATGTACATTCTATGACAAAGAAACAATAAATGCAGGAATAAACAAAAAATGAACAAAAATTAAGTACTTATAACCAAAAGGTCTGTCAGAAATGAAAGTCAATCTGTTCAATTTCCCCAAACCCACTATACAATGTAAGCAAAAAAGCTGATAAAACAATAAAAACATGAAGGAACAATTTACATGAAAACTCCACTTGAGAAAGGCAAGATAAAACTAATATTTAAGGTAGTATTATTCTTCCAACAACAAATGAGTTAAAACATCATTTGCTGAGAGGTAAACCTGGTCAAGCATCGTTTATCTTTAATTTAAACAACTCATTTTTGTATTGTACTGTCATTATATCTAACACATTTTAACATTTATAAGACTGTCATTATTGCCGCCTTTAATCTTTCTTTTCCTTTTTTTACACTTCTTCATATCATTAATTTATTCATAATTCAAGCACAACCATGACATTTTGTCCTTCACAATGTTAGAACGATATACAATTTTCATGTGTTTAATGAACTATATGCTCTCTTAGTTCATTTCACTCTTCGAACAAATAAAAAAAAAATCAAGAAGCAGCTTTCTTGTTTAGAAAATATTACAACGGGTCATTTTAGATGAATATGGTCATGGGAGGAGAGGAGCATCGTACAAGAGGTTTCAGTTTTATCGAATCCAAATTGCTGGAATGTTGATTTTTTCACCCCACCATCTAAAATTTCACATTTTATATTTGAATTCAACATACTATCCTAATATCCAATGCCAGTTCATTTCATGGATATAAAGATACTTTGTTCAATCTACATTTAATTTCCTCTTTTTTATGCAAATTACACCCAATGACGAAATTGCCATAATGAAAAAACAAAATAAAAAATAATAAAATACAATGTTAATTTTTATCTACATCCACCACAACATTTGAATAAAATTATGAATTTACTGAGGCAAGGAGAGACCTCAAATTGCATTTTGTTTCAATTACAGTGGTTAATCTTCAATAAAGCATTCAATAGTATTGTATTGCATGATGAAGTAAGAGATTAACGTCTACTTTCACTACTATTTTATTTTTTATAAACATTTATCAAATTTATTACTCTCAATATTGTCTGCCAATTTTCTTTGTTGCTTATCTCATAGTACTTGCCTGTTAAAATGAATTATCAAGTGAATAGAAGACGAGAAGACAATATGACCAACAGACAAAAAATATGGTGATAAAGGAAACTATAAAACCATAATCTACATGAAAAGGATCATCTAATAGATTCTTATAACAGCTTCAATCAAATCTTCTTCCCTCCCCCACCCCCGATAAACTGTTGCTCTTGTAAATGCCACTGATTAAATGAAAGAACATATTTTTTGACAACAAATGTGTGGAAGAATCATTATGCGTATAAATATATCAACATTTTTCAGCTTACTTATATACAAAATTCATTTCAGCATCATCACCTTTATACCATTACAGTTACAAACTATCTAACCAGACTGAAGGCACCCACTGTGGCTCAACTTCAATGCGATTGATTTCTTCCCGAAGTTCAATGTAAGCTCTTTCAAGGTCACTATTCACCAAAACAAAATCAAATAAGTGACCATAAACATCTTCTATTTCTCTGGCACAGTCTATAATGTCTGTCAGCTGGTCATCCTGTTGACAAAACAGTACATAAACATTATTAACATGTACCATACTAATCATATTTAACAAACGGTATTTCTTAGTAAGAATGATTACAAAACAGGACGAATTATATGGAAGTCTCAAAGTAAAAAAGGTTACACTCAGTTAAGCTATTTTATTTCTTTACTTCTTTCCATCAATGCGACCTATTCTAAATCATATCTTCATATATTTATCCCTCTTACTCTTACTGATTATTTGCTCTTTTGCATAGTAAAGCTATAAGCAAACAACTCACTGAGTTCAGTAATACCCGTCCCCTGCTTTCTTGAACAATCTGTTGAGCAAAAAAATGTATGAAAAAATGTTACACATTGAAAAACTACTAAACACAGACATTTTCAAGTAAACTTAAGGATTATTTCATAAAAACTATTGTAAAATTTACATCATGATCACTCCATATAACTGATAATCACAATCTTTCTTTTTTTTTTTTTCAACCAAATGAACCCTCGATTTAAGAAAAATGTCAACTATGTGATACAATCTCTATCACTTTGAAAAAAAATGTAGGATAGTATGAGGGTCACTAGATAAATATGTTTCGAGAATCTGGAACAAGGAGTAAAGCTAGAACTATGATTTTTTTGCACACCTTCTAAAGCATTCTTTTCTGACAAGATTCAAAAAGTTATGTTAAGTCTTGGTTCATAAAAGTGTGTAGGCCTGTCTCCGACCATTTCAAAACATCATATCCTCCTATCCCTAACAACAGTAATGGAACTTGAGAGGCATGATTTTTAGCAATGATTTACTATGGCTTTTTAAAAGGGTTCACGGAATCTATTTGCATAGAAACTTTGCTTAATTTATTTGGGACATCTGCTCCATCTTAATCATAAGTTATTTCTGGTTTCGTGAATTTGAAAGAGGTGGGCAGTCTCTCAAAGATGATGACCGGGAGGGAGGACAGAGATAAATTCCTCAAACTTACCGGTTTATTAACCTCGTCCAGTTGATCCTGCAACTGTCTCAGCTTTTCAAGATTTGGAGGACAGACAAATACAATATACGGCTTCAAATCAGAGGCACGAATGACTTTGAGTGTCTGAAATAGAAACAGCAAAGACATCCCATCAAAAGTAAATCTATTTCCTCAATTGATTGACTTGTTTAGGTGATTCATCCACATCCACTTTGTTATCCCTGGGTAGGAGTAAAACTCGAAGCGATCTTGAAAATGCACATAGCATATGGCCTATAAGGGATCTCTTATTAGGTCATTTTCGATCAGGACTAACTTTTAATCAGGATAGTTGGGAAAGACCTTTGAATTTGAATTAAAAAGTTAGTACCTACAACAATGTGATCCCCTTCATTTTCAAGAAACACAGTGTGATCCCCCAAAAAAAAATAATGTTTGGGATGTGAACATTCATAACAACATAAATGATAAATTTCCTGAATAACACAATTAATTTCAGAATCAATAAACACATCTAGAAAGAAACTGAGCTTAATCTAAACGAAATCAAACAAATTTTGCAACATTAACAGTTACTCAAAAAAGAACATACTAAATTCACATAAGAACAAGAAATAAAAAAATAAAATAAAACACCTATATAATTCAATCAATAATCAAACACTTATTGAACATAAGCCAACAGCAAAAATAGAGAGGTTGAAGTTGAAAATGACATTTAACATTTAGTCATGGTCATGTGGGGATTGAATCAAGATTTTGAGATGGGGATGCGAGAATTCAGTTAAAAACTGATGCTGATGCTCAATGTGTCGGCTTTTGACATGGAGGCCCTTGGTGATATACTTTGCTCATTAACAATGGATTTGATTGACAGAACAACTTGCGGCTCCTATGCCTTCCTTGACCATTTCTGTATTCATACTTTGTCTGACTTTCCAAGTAAAAGTCCTGGGGTTAAAGGTTGTCTAATAAGAATCCTCAATGTGTAACATTATGGGTATTTTCTTCAAATTGGGGTTGCTTTTTGGGGGCGTTTTTCAGCTTATGGAGAAAAATTATATGACGGTACATTCCATTTCCATCTTATACTAAACAAATTCCTTGTGAATGAACTTCACCTCATGAGAAATTCATTAAATTTGATAGAAATTTAAAAACTTCATAAGGATTTCTCATACTGAGCTTTTTTTTTTTTTTAATCTACCCATACATTCAAATATTCGAAAGTACCAACATTCAATGAAGAAGGTCTCGGAGAGAGAAAGTGAAAATAAGTCTGCTTACTTTTTGAAGAATGCACTGTGATTTCCATTCACATCAATCTCATACTTTTGAGATTATAGATTGTCTGGAGTTTTATTACACTTTTTTACCCATTTTATACACTGTCATATGTAAGTATCAAAAGTGCAAGGAAGGGAATGATTTACTCATTGTATCAATAATATGTCATGACCATTTTCTTTAAAGAAAAAAAAATATATTAATTGGTTTTAATTTAAAGAATTGAAAGCTGATAATCATAATAATATTTAATATACTCATGATAAAAGAAAAATCCAATTCCCATGTCTTAAATCACTTACTTGAGGCTGCAACTTAAGTAAACACACTTTTCCTTGAAGTACTACTGATCGAACAGCATCCATTGATGTTCCATACAAATTTTTTGACAGCTCCCCATATTCAAGAAATTTTGATTGTGCAATCATTCTCTGGAACTCATCCCGAGAAATGTATTGATAATTAGTTCCTTCTACTTCACCTAACCGCATGGAGCGAGTGGTGTCTGGAATAAAAAAAAAACAGAACAAAACAAAAATTTTAGTCAAATAAAAAATACATTAAAGTTTAGGCCAAATAACCAAATTTGCACACATCTATGACAATGTATCAATATATAATTTGAGTCAAATTGTACATGCTAAGTGAGTCATAGTCCATTAAAGTTTGACTGACACATATTGATATAAGTATACAAATTCGATAATGAGCTAACTTTCACTATCAACAAAAAATAAGTTCAAAAATTTGGCAATGATAAAATTTGCAACACAGTACAAAGTTTGAAGTCATTCAAAGGTAGCATTCATCCTCGCAACTAACAGACTTATTTTGCATTCAAAAGAATGTCATACTTGTCCAGCCCCTTCTTTTAAAAACTGCCTTGAATATTGTTTCTTCCTTCGAAGACAGACTGAGGATACTTCAATCACAATCTTACCACAAAAAGAATATACATCTGTTTTTATTCCTTTCATACAACATTAACTTACGAGGGACTGGAGCACCAAATCTGTCTGGATCAGAATCCAAAAGCCGTTCCTGTAGCTCTTGTCGTCCAACATTGGAAGGTCCTATTAATACAATGGGTCGTTTGCGATTTGGTTGTGGATAGTATTTTGCAATTTCTTCATAGGTTAAAATTTCTTCAGCGTCTGGAAAACAAGAGAAAGAAAGCTTGTTAAGTCAGTCGTTTTTTCATGGGGTGGGGGGTGGGGGGGTTAATGTTTGCTGTTTGTTTTTCCTTGGAAATTGAATGTTGTTTGTTTGTTTTTTACAGGAAATTGAATGTGTTTTTCATTTATTTTCCTTCCCTTATTTATCTAAGTTTCACTTGTTTTAGTGGAATTTCATGAGTGTTGTTTGTTTTTTTTTGTCTTTTGTTGTTGTTTTTTTTTTTGTGGTGTTGACTTGGTTGTTGATTGGTTTGTTTGGTGGGGTTTTTTTTTTTTGGTTTTTTTTTTGTTGTTTTTTTTTCTTCATTTTGAGGGAGTTCATTTGTTGTTGGTTTATATTTTGTTTAAATAGATAAAAAGATAAAACAAGATGAAGGAGGAAGAGGAGTGGAAAAAGGAGCATAATGAGAAGACGACAGAGGAGGAAGAGGAGAAGAAAGGACTGACAGAGAAAGGAACAAAAAAAAAAAAAAGAAAGAAAAAAAATTACCTTCATTCGTTCCACTATACAAGCTCTTTTTCTTCTTCTTTTTCTTACGTTCCTTTTTACCACAGGCACACACTTTTCCTTTCCTTTTATTTTCTTTATTTTCCATAGCCGCTTTCATTGCCTCACGTCTAGTGGAAAAGTAATGTATACAGAGAGACATAATAAATATATTTATGACGATAGATTTTACAAAATATTATATCAAAGTTTTTGTTGACTTACTCTAAACAAACAGTAATGTGAAATCACATAAACAGTAATATTTGCAAGCAAAATCAACCTGTATGTATTTCACTACAGCATAGCCTCAGTGGCAATATAAGAAAGCAAGGCACCAAGCAGTTTCTACGTTATTTTGGTTTCTCTTTTTTTATTTTAGCAATGTACTCAGAACATAACTTTTAATAAATCATTTTATCATGCTGCTTTCATCCACCAACAATAATGCGAACAATACTGATATTGTTAAGATTTTTTAAAACTGCTTATAGCCACAACACATGCATAAAATCAATCAGAGAGAAAATCTGACTTACTGTTCAGTAAAAGACTTGCTTGGAATAAGCCCAGCCAGCGCTTCCTCCTCCTCTCCTTCCCTGAATGCCTGCCACCAGTTGGGGTCATCCAGTGCAATAGCATGCAGTATGTCACCTCTCAAAAATCCAATGCCCAATTCCTTACATGGAATATACTGGTCATCCTCAGGATCGTATGAAAAGAGTGCCCTCAAATGCATCTGAAATAAACATATCATATTTACCTATGTAATACATGCAACAGTAGAAAATATGGCTCTCTTACTTCAGGAGCCCAATTTTGGTAAATAAAAAGTCTATACATCGCAGATAATACGCACTTAAGTTATCAGCAAAAGAAATATTACTTGTCAGTAAACATCAACATGACCATCAATGTTTGATGAAACAAATGATGTTTCCCTCCCTCAGACCAATTGTTACCCTGTCATCTGAGTCACCTGGGGCTATTTGTTGGTTTTCGTTTTTTTTTGTTATAGGCTTTCTTCTGCCACACCATTGTTTCATACTTTCTGACATTCGATTTTACTTTAGTGTGTGCCATTGAATGTAAAGGTGCTAAAAAAAGTACTGGAATAAGTCTAATAGTTGAAGGAAAGTAGCCCATTATAAGTTCCCTTTCCCCAGATAAAGAGTTTACTGCCTGGATGAATGGACTGTGTTTGGCGGTCTCACCTTAGCTGAGCTAATATTTACAGGACCTTTTAGTTACTGATTAAAACTACATCAGCTGTCCTCCTTTCAATTGTATTCTCATGATGATCATATACAAGGGCATTTTTCTTTGGGTATTGAGTCGGATAATTGGCCATAAGTTATTGAATGGGCCCTTTTCTTTACTGTTTTTTTTTTTTATCGCTGTGAGTGTTCCTTTGCTTATTTTCAGTTACTCATGTTTAAGAAATATTGTTTTTAAAATACATTTGCAATACTTTTATACAAAAAAAACACTGTGCCCCATTTAAGTACGTACACTTTTATTTCATTTTCTTGTGGTGCCCTGTTGCTGATTATATACATCAAGAACAATGGAAAATTGCCTCAGAACAAAGTTAAATAAATGTAAAGAATGCAAGAGAGAAAATAGCTATACTTAGCAAGGCATTCTATAAATTGCTTGATTTCAAACTTGTCTATAAATAAATATATATAAACACAAACTAAAGGAGGAAAATTAGTCTGCTAATTACTTACCACAGTATTAGTGCGAGGAATTTCAGAGGCTAACAGATGGTTAGGGATGATCATGAAAGTTATAACTCCATTCATACTGGCCTGATAAAAAAAATTATAAAAAATAAATAAATGATAAACAATAGCGGGCACAACTGAATGACAAAACAGACAATGAAACTAACTCTGTTACAAAACTTTTGTAGACATATATATAGGCATTTACTCCAACTCCAAACTAAAGCAGGATAATCTATCATTCTTCCCTACAGAATGAGTTTACTTCTTTTACAAAGTTTCTTTTAATACTTTAATCTGAAAATAAACTAAAAGATGATTATTAAAACAAATAAATCATATGGTCCATTTCAGTTGACTTTCATCATAATGAATCATGAAACCTTCTAAGGAAAAAATATTCACTTAAAAATATAAAGGTAACAAACCAGCATCTCTGAGACTTCATTTATGTTGCGACCTCGCATATCAACACCATTTACTTCCAATATTTCATCTCCTTCATGTAAAAGACCTTTGAAGAAAGAGCAAAAGGCAAAAATATAAAAACAATGTTGGAAATTAATGTCTTTTTGGTTTTTCTTTCTCTTGTTTAGTTTTTGGAGGAGGCAGTTGTATTTTTCATAAAATCAAACTCCATGACAGAGATAAGATTACCCACATTACACAAACTTTTTCAGTTTCTTTTAAAATAAATCATATATCTTAACTGGACACACTCCTTTGCCATAATAGTAAAACATGTTTTAAATAACAAAACTTACATTGCATTATAAAAATACTGCATCAAATCAAATATTCTTTGAGAGTGATTAAGTTCTATCTCTTAACAAAACAAAATGATCAGTAAAGTAATGAAGACTTTGAAAAATAAGTTAGCAAGAAGCACAAGTGAATTGGCAACAAAATTATTGTTGATCATTGTCTCCTAATTACATAAATTATTGTATTAGCTTCAGCCTACCACTTTTTTCAGCAGCTCCCCCTTTCACAATGCGTCCAATCACGACAGATTCACCTTCATTTTTTACTGTCGCTCCCTTAAGAAAGCAAAACAAACAAAAAAGTACTATTTATTACTTTACAGAAACTATGCAATTATGAAACACTTCAGCCATAATAAAAAACAGAATGAAAGATACATGCATATGTATGAATACAAATAAAGATAAAATGGAAAATGATGAAGAATCCTCTATACATATAGACAAATTATCCAAGCATCATTCTTTGAATCTTACAGTGAAGAATATTTTGTGCCTTTCAATCAAGCCACACAATTGAAATGCAATTGTGAAATTGAAATAAACATTCATGTAGAAGGTATGACAACATAGCAGTATGTCATACATAAAGTCAACATTATATCTGATTATTCTGATTAAATAAATATAAGCTTCAACAACCTACCAAATGATCATCTGTTTTCTCTATACGGATAATTTTGACACTATCCTCTCCGTATTGCATCAAAGGGAAGTCCAAAGGATCTCCTTGCATGTCCATATCATCTGATTGTTGCACACTTTGTTGAGCCACTTCGTCATGAGCCAACAGCAAATTCTAACATTGACCACAAAAAGTAAAACAAAAACTCGAAATATGTTTTTTTAAATGAAACAAAAACATAACCAAACAAAAGAAAAAGTTGATCATGCTTACATTTAATTTATATCATGGAGAATAGCTGCAAATTTTAAGACAGGATTTCATCATTACACTTTTTCATTAAAAAAATATATATATTAACTGCATTTACGAAGAAATACAGCCAAAAGTGCTTTTCTATATTGTGTCAATCAATTTAGTTATGATATTTGTCATCACAGTCTAGTAAGGAAACATCGATAAAAAATTATTGAGAAAAATGAGTGGATCAGTGCAAACGTGCAAGGGAATAATCACTACGATTTTGCCTCTCTAGAATGAATTTTCCAGTGTAGGTCACTAAAAAAGGCAGGATCCTTCATTGGTGATGCACATCATCCAGCTTTCTTGAGTGCCCTCCATTACAAAAGCCATATCACAGTCTTAGGGCAAGAGCTAGCCATTAGTCGCAGAGTTTGTGGAATACCTTTCCCTGTCCCTCCATTGAGTCATACTAACCAGTTTACAAGCTAAGAAGGTGCAAGGGGATACATCTGCTCTACTTCATGATTAAAACCAATAAATAGGCAATGACCAAGTTTACCCTCACCTTCATTTTTGGTTCAGACAGTATGGATAAGAGTTCTTGTGCATATGGATCATGTGGCATGTGAAGGGCTTGATAGCAAAGATCTGATGCTTCTTTCCCTGCTTCTTCAGTGACCGGATACAAAGGGGGCGAACTTGATGCTATTCCAACAATCTGTTATTATTAATTGAGGAAGACAAAAGTGTAATAAATGCTTTCAAAGAAAAGTATATATGTACAAGTATAAATATCTAAAGCTTGTAAGGGAACAAAAGGTGTGCTTTTATATAGCGTAATATCCAATTAATGTGCCCAAAGCGCTTTACAAGGGGAGCCCAACTAACAGCAACAAATGACATAAAGGACGAGACGGGCCACATATTAGTGTTAGATGAAAGTACAATTTTTCATACAAAGACAAAGCTGTTAATGACCAGGGACACATTTACACCTGAGTGGGGTGGGTGAGAAAATGAGTGTAAAGAGCCTTTTCCAAGGATTCGAACTCAGGACCTCACGGTTGCTAAACAAAACTGTCTACCAATGGACTATGGAGCCACACGAAAATGCATAAATTTGACAGAATTAAAAAATTAGTGAGGAAAGATGATCATTTTGTATCTAAAGCAACCAATATTTTTCTGTATTATAATTTAAATCAGGTAAGGCACCCAGAGCGCTGTTGAAAAAGAGGGGTGGCGCTATATAAATTTTCATTATTACTTATCATTATTATTATTTTTATTGAAATCACCAATGTGATTGAAATGAAACATATAGTAAAAAGCATTATTCCTAACTAATTATCTATAAATTCTACCTTATGATGCTGTTGGACTGCATTTTTGAACAGCTGGTTGTTAAAAACAGATTTCAAGAAGGATAAATATTTCTGGTCTTCAGGGTTGGTCAATCTTGACTTCATGTACCGAAGACTGGCAAGAACATCATCAACAACTGTAACCAAAGGACAGGGTTCAGGTGGGGAAAAGAAAGACAGAGCTCATTAAACATTTCAGAAGATAATACAGAATAAACAACTTTATTGGCAAAAAACTGTCAAGACTTTTTTTTTTTTAAATAGGTAAAGGAACCAATGGGCTGGAAACTGCAGGACTTAAAAAAGTGTTCATCATTAGAATTATTATTTCAAAGATCTGTTGTAGACGGGAGATTTTTATCAAACAAATGTTGAATCAGGTTAAATTACATGAATTTCAAATTTTTGTTGCTTTTTTTTTAATCCTCTGATCAAATATTGAATCAGGTTAAATTATATGAATTTTCTTGCTTTTTTTTCATCCTAATTTAAAGATAAAAGAATTCATTATTATAATTTTAACGAAGAGATGACTAAATCATGATAGCTCATCATGAACAAGGAAAAAATAATGTTAATGACCAGTTTTAAAATTGTTTCTGGTACCATAATGTTGATGGTTTGTTGTTTTGGTTTTTTATTATAAACAAGAAACATTAAAGGAAAAGAAAAAGAAACAACAAGACAGAAAAGAAAAAACAAAAAAACAACAAACATTAAAATCCTCACCGATATTTTTCTTTAAGTATCTTTCCCCATCAATATCCTGTGACTGTTTCTGACTACCTGGTCTTGACCGCCTGCTATCTACATCATCAAGATCATTGTCCTGATCATCATTCACATCCTTGTACTCATGGGAGTCAAATGCCGTGTTGACAAATCCAGGGTGTAGCATTGGGTGGTGTCTCTTATTTTCCAATGCTTGCAGTTTCTTGGAACCTCTTAAGGACGTCCTAAGGAAATCTTCTTCAGCCAGTTGCCTTGTTTCTTCCTCTCTACGTTTCTGAAATAATAAGATACCTTATAACTTAAAATGTGCTTTCTGATATTGTAAGCTAATGATATGCCCTCTATAGTTCCTCTGAAATTGTGCAACCTTGTAAAAAATATGGAACATAGAAATGCAACAATTGATCCTCATCCCCTCAGCCATTCATCCACAAAATACCATTAAAATGAAACGACACAATCAAATTACTTAAATCATTTTCAGCCACCCTGTACACATGTGAACAACAATATGAAGTGTTTTGACCGACGTGACCCTATTACAGGTCTGATAGCCGGTGTGAGATCTCACTTCCTTTAGGCTGACTGGTGGCCTAGCGTCTATAGTTACCGGTTAGGCCTACCCTCTTCGCTCTCTTACACGATAGCCGAAAAACGTGAAAGACGAGATTATTATCACTCCAAAGATTTTCTTTTATTTTA
>JBCHJU010260809.1:0-15169 GCA_039654505.1 Plocamopherus imperialis
TATCTCTTAGTAGTGTGCATTATAGACCAAGTAATTATTGGAGAAAAATTTACGCCCGGACACGGGACCTAGAAAAATGTACTTTATTTACATTGAGAAAAATAAAATAAAATGAGGCATTCCTCATCTCATCGAAACTGAACAGTTTTTCATTTCCGCGAGAAGAGGGCGATACTGATTTTTAATTTGTGGGTGTTGTAACCTGGCAAAAAGTCATTAGACTCCAAAACAATTGTTTTACAGCCCGAATCTTCCACATTCACAGTGTGAAATCATGATGAAGTCATAAAATTGC
Organism: Plocamopherus imperialis; assembly: GCA_039654505.1. Taxonomy (NCBI): domain Eukaryota; kingdom Metazoa; phylum Mollusca; class Gastropoda; order Nudibranchia; family Polyceridae; genus Plocamopherus; species Plocamopherus imperialis. The sequence continues at coordinate 296 of JBCHJU010260809.1, forward strand.
CCTCTCCTCATTCCCATTTTGCGTTCAATCTATGCATGGGTACGAGTGCTGTATGCACATGAAGCTCCACCCACTTGCAATCGTTCGGGTAAAACAGCCAATTAAACATCGAGTTAAATGCCTATCATTGAAATACAGGTGGTCAAGCAGACGGGGACGGTAAAATTGTTCCTCAATCACTGCCTTTGACGTGGACAGCCATAGGCCTAGTCGAGTAGTCGTCCATGGCTTGGGGCCTGGTTAGGCCTACCATCGTCTGCTTCGTGACGCAACGTTGCCGGTCTCGGTGGTCAGTTAGGGTATTTCGTTTGAAAACGGTGTAGTTAGGGTATTTCGTTTGAAAACGGACGAGGGTGTTTTGCAGTTACGTTTCACGGGGAAATTAGAAATGCTGATTTGAGAGCGAATAACGCGTTTTTCTGCTCCTGGGTGTTATCATTAGGCAAATCTCATCGAAAATCATTGATTTTGAGAAAAAAACGATTTTTGAATTTTTAATGCAATTAAATTAGGGTGTTTCGTTTGAAAACGGCAGTAGTGTCGTCCCTGTCCGAAAAATTGTACTAACGCCTAACATGTACTTTGTTTCGTCCTTCATATTTTATATGTTGCTGTTGGTTTGGGGACCCTTGTAAAGCGCATTGTGTACATTGAGTGGAAATTGCGCTATATAAAAGGTCACCTTTTTTAAAAAAAATGCGCTTATCCCTGTTACAGGTTCTCAAACTAGTAAAACTCCTTGCTTTGGCAAGTCGGACTTATCATCATGTGATATATTTGCCTTTTAGCTCATGACCTCTGATCACTAATGTTGTGTTGGTTTGTTTTTGTCGGGGGGTTTTTCGGAAGTCTGCTGAGATGTTTTATGCTAGTCCACTCTAAACTCGCTTTTAAAATTACCCAAAGTTGACAAGCACATGGAGGAGAAATTTACTTTGTAAAGAGAAAACCATAAAATATATAACAATTTCTGTTTCTGATAGATGGCAAAGAGATTTTATTGATGAGAGAAAAAATTCAAATTCAAATAAAGTTAGATAATCAGATTTATTTAAATCATATTCATCATGGATGTGTAAATTGTTGTTAGGTGTGTATGCAACCTCATCACTGTCATCAACAAATTGACTTGAAGCTTTCCCTGCATGATCAAATCAAATACTTGTTGTCAGAACAAGATTTCAAATGTGTCCTCCTTTCTTTTTACCAGGAACATTATATATCAGACGAAGGAGCCAGCTACTTAGAGAGCATGCTAAAAATGAGGTTTCATTCATTTTCTTGAATTCGTTTTAATGTTAGAATTTTTTTCAAATTGAGCATTTTTTCAAAATTATAATGCCTCAGTTTTATGCTCGTTTTAATTTTACGTTTTTTAAATGAAGATAAAAGTGTCAAATATAACTATTGACTGTGAGGGTTATTATAACTAATTTTGTTGTTGGCTGAATGAAATAGTAAGCAAAATGTTGATAAAAAAAAAATGTACAGGCAATTAAAGAGTAACTAGATCTAAAAATAAAATAAATTGCACGATATGATATATGCATTATTTTTCTTAAGTGGGACTATGATGGGAAAATGTTCTATAATATTATTTTGATATAGATCTACATATAAAGCTTATTTTGCAACAAAAAAAAACACAAAAAAAAAAAACAAAACAAAAAAAAACCAAAAAATAGTTTAGGTAGAATTGTCTGAGAACAAATCAATTGAATTGAATTACTAATAATGCCATTTTTTAAGATAAATTTCTCTGTATAGATATAAAAGATAATAAATATAAAGATCCGTCTGTGATTAATTTAAATTGAGGTAAACATAAAACCTGATTGTACCAAATCAAGTTAATTTCTTTTTCAGTGCTTATTTTTGATCATGTTAGTTTTGTCAATAGACAAAGACCACTTCTTTTGTTACAACATCACACTCTTTATAAAATTTAAATTTCTTTGTTCCCACAGTGGGCTTTGAAAAGAGGTTCATTGTTTTGTTATATATTGCATGATTTCCATCCTTTACATATTTTGTGTGGTTTTAACAGAAGGATGGATTTTCCAGAAAAGATTACTTGCATTTGCGGGCTCAGCTTCTTAATTCAAGATATGGAAGTCCTTCTTTTTCAGATCAGTCGTAAGTATGACTCATATTTTTTCTTTTCTTCATGATAATAAGTTAGATACTAAAATATCATTGAAGTAAAACACAACTGTGCAAACCTTACCTTAAGTTTTCTTTTAAGTTTGTTCTAACACATATATATATATATAGATAAATCATAGACTAACCAGGTAACAGCCATTTTAACAGACTAGTTTCCAGTTATGGTGGCATGTGCCTCTAAAATAAACTCCCAGGTAATGGACAAATTAGTTTGCTTGCATACCATGTACATTGGCACAGGTGAAAGCAGAAGAAGAAAGGCCTAATACATTCCATCACAAAGAACTGAATGAAATACTCAACATACGTCATTCAAGAATTATATAAAAACAAATACTTGGTTGTCTGTTTACAATGTTCAATCAGATCATTCCATAACAGGGGTACACAAACGGAGAAAGCTCTTTCATAGATACACATATACTTCCATGCAGAGCCTGACAAATAGTTGTTCATATATTGGCTACTCACCCTTTCACTTTTGCATGCTCACCATATTAAGTAGTGAGACGGTTTACACTTTAGATCGTGACTTTTGGGAAGCCAAGAGAAAAGAAATCTTTTGTTTGTCACATGCTTTTCACTTGGTCTATTTGATTAAAATATACTTAATTATGCCAGAGCATGCTCCCATGACTTCCTGTCATATCATAAATTTTTTGTATTATCGTAATGAGAAGAAAAGAAAGAAATAAAACGTAGGCTCCACTGAATTGTACACATACAAGTATATTACCAAAATGAACTTTCTTTTCTTGCTTTATAACAATATTGATTGTTCTTGACAGAAACTTTTGAAATGTTGAAACTCCTTTTTTCATGTCAACATATTGCAGAGCAGTAATTTGTCTGTTTTAATTGAGAATTTTGATAATTGGGAGATTGTAAGGAAATGATCCCATTACTGTGGACTTATGCAATATCAAGATTCTTTTTCTTTTAGTTTTTCTCACTATGATTTTTTTTTTTCGGTTTTGTTTGTCTGCAGAAGCCTTAAGAGCAGATCCTTTAGTATGAGGAGCATTGGAAGAGCAACTGAGGTAAAGAATATACTTCTGATGTTATTTTAATACAAGCATTAATAATTTATTGTGGTGTGTCATTGATTGCTCCCTTTATATTAGTCCCTATATCTGTATGGATTAGACCCTATATTTTTAAGGAATAGTCCCTATATCTGTAAGGATTAGTTCCTGTGCGTATGGGTATAAAAATTTTGGCACACATGTAAATATTGCGCAATATATTTTACATGTATAAATAAATTATAATATCCCTGCAATGTGTCTGAGTTTGAATGTTTAAGTTGTTGTACCTGTTTACCTTTGACTTATCATTTTAGCATAAATTTATTTCAAGGGATCAAGTGAAATCTCATCTTCAGCTCAAATACATAATATAGGCTTTACTTTATTGGCAAATAAGTTTGTATACATGTATTGATTAACACACACCAAAACCCACCCACCCAAAACAACCCAATATAAAGATACACTGGAAATATAAATAAAGATTCATTCATGTATATGATAATCGTCTGTGTAAATATTTAGGCAACAGTACATCTCAGAGTCTATCTGATATTATATACTGAGTGTCATACTTAACCTTACTCATTTGTTTTTGAAATATAATGAAAAGTTGAGGGTTTATTTGAATGGAACAAAGACTAAAAGAATTGGAAATAATTAAAAAATAATTGGAAAAAATATTAGAGACAACACAATTGTGCGTTCAATATTTTGATGAGAATGACTTATTCATTGTTGCTTTGATGGTGCCATCCAGGACAGAACGCAGCACTAGAGAGTAGAAATGACGTTCATTAGATACAATGACGTTCATTAGATACCATGACGTTCATTAGATACCATGATGTTCATTAGATACCATGTCTTCACATATAGGGATATAAATGCGTGCATGGCGATTATCGAAAAAGTCTTCTTCAAACACAGTGTAAAGAATGCCAAAACTCACGAGCGCGCAGCGCAACCAGATTGTCGGCATGCACAATGCTGGATCGACGCTGAATGCCATTGCGCTGCAGTACAATTGCTCAAGGCAAGCTGTGCATCATTTACTCAAAAAGTTGATGAGCACGAGCGAGTAGATGATATCCTTGGTCGTGGACGGAAGACATCCACAACGAATGCAATGGACCAGGATATTGTCCAACATCACATTGACAATCCCTTTGCCAACGTACGAGAAACAGAGGCCCAGTTCGGCGTGTCCATGTCCACAATCCGCTGTCGCCTAAAGAAAGCTGGGCTGAAGTGTTACCGCCCCTATGTTGGAACGCTTCTAACAGAGCACCACGCAGCAAGGAGGATGGAATGAGCCCTGGCCCACAATTGTTGGTACCAGCCCCAGTGGGACCAGGTCCTGTTCTCCGACGAGAGCAGATTCAAACTGTCGTTCGCGGACGGACGAATGCGCATATTGCATAGGGAAGGAGAGCGCTTCTTGGCCAAATGCGTCATGGAAGTGTTAACCTGTGGCGGAGGATCATTGATGGTGTGGGCGGGCATCAGCTCTCATCATCGAACTGAACTCGTCTTCATTGAGGGAGGCATGACGGCGCAGGTATACAGAGACAGTGTCTTGAGCAAGCATGTTGTACCTTTCTTCAGAGATCACCACGACATGGCCTTATTCCAGCAGGACAACGCACGACCTCATGAGGCGAGGATAACCCAAGACTTTCTCCCTGACAATAACATCGAGATCTTGGAGTGGACTGCCGTTTCGCCTGACATGGCACCCATAGAACATCTCTGGGATGCATTGGGCAGGCGCATCAGCAGGCGGAATGACGTTCGAACACTGAATCAATTGAGGCAGGCATTACGTGAGGAATATAACGGCCTGCCCCAACAACGAATAACAAATCTTACCCGATCAATGCGACATCGAGTATGTGCCTGCTTAGAAGCAGCTGGAAGGCACACGCGTTTTTAACTAGCGACGTTTGAACAGTTTTTACTAGCCTACTGATTTTCTGCTGATTATAATGTAAATAATGACAAAAATCCATGTAATCCATTCATTTCATGTTTTATCGTATTCCTTTCACAACAAATAAAATGTTAATTTCAAAACATTACCTCTTCCCATAACTTTATATTGAGTGGATTACACATTCAGCATTTTCATGTTCACTTTCATTTTGTAGTGTTGCTTTTCAAACCTATTGGTTATTTCTTTATAATTCTGGTTTTGAATACTTGTTATCGTTTCAAATGACTTGGAAATTGTTCCGCATTGTTTTACCTTTCACATAGTACCGAGTTTGAACAAATACACCCAACCATTCTTTAGATACCATTAATTTAGAAGAGTAAAGTTAATTATGATGCTCAGTATATTATAGGTCAATAGGCCTCTCTTAAGGAAAAAAAGAGTAGCATTAGTCAAAATAAAATATTTATTAAAATGTAAATACAGAAGTTACCGCCTACAAGTCCGGTCCATGGGAAGCAGCAAAAATGGACTATTAGCCGGAACGGACTATTGGCCGGTCGCCGATCAGCTGACCATGCAACACATATGTCGAGGGTCGATTTATTGGCATACGTCCACCAGGACACACTCTGTTAATTGTCATCACATGATTTTTCTTTTCATTTCTTCATTCTTTTTAAATTCATTTATTTTGAGACAATCTGAATGCCTTGGGTACATATGATGTCTAATTGGTGCCGACATTAAATAGATAAGAACAGACTACCTCCACAATGGAACTCTGATCACGTTGTTGCGTATGGCCCAGTCTGGACGACCAGATGCTTTGCACACATTCAAAGGTGTTGTTAAACTGGTAGAGAAAGGGACATGTGATTGGCTAAGACGAGAGTAGACGGACCATAGATGACGGACAGTATGTTTGTGATGACGTCTTATTACATATATACTCATCACCTTGCCTATGCCGAACAGTGTTTGTTGTTTTATTTCGGGGAGAGGACAAAAGGCAGGGCCGCCTTTATAGGGTTCCAAGATGGCCTTGCAATAGGCCACTCAGTCTTTGACTTTTGGCCCAATCCGCCTCATAAAATCAGGAAAATGTTGGTAGATCTGGTGTGTCTGGATAAAAGCGGACTATCAGCCGGAACATAGGATTTCCGAGTGGTCTATTAGAGAGGTTATTTATATAGCAAAAAATTACGTTTTGTCCAAAAAGTTGACTTTAAGGCTGAACACTTTTAGCCTGAGGACTAATAGACGGTAACTACTCTATATACATTCTTATGACAAGCACATGTGTGTTCCTCCCCAAAAGGGGGATAATTATTGAATAGTAATTTCAAGCTTAAAGATTATGTGGAATTGATATAGCTATTGACTGAAAACAAAGATCAACAGCATTTCCTATTTTATTTTGAAAAATCCCTATTTGTTACTACATGCATCCCTTTTATTCGATGATGTTGATCTATTTTAGGGTCTATTGCAAAAATAAGGGACTATGAATTAAGAAAAGATACCATGCTATTTAAAATGAAAGGAAGTCTGAAGGTGTTATAGTATTAAAACATTTTAAAGAGGGTGTTTCTTAAAAGGCATCTAAGGGACCTACAGTACGTTTTGTTATGCTCTCATGAAAATTAATGTTTTGTTCTTGCCCATTTCTAACATGTTATAATGTTTTGTGAAAGAACTTCCTGTTGGAGAAGTTTATAATTAGTTTCAAATTTCTATCTGTATTTTTTAATTATAATTTAATATATGAAAAGGGAAAAAGTAACTTATAGGCAAGGAGCAATATAAAAGGAGATTTATGGTATTGCTCTCATCATCATAAATGAGCACTTAAGGAAGAAAACACTCATAAGATAGAAAGTCTAGCATAGCTTGTCTAAATTGAAAATACTGCAATTTTACCAACGTTGTATATTTGTTATGTCTTTTTTTCTATCTTGATGCATTAGAGCTTGGAATCCATGAATGTTGGTGTTGACAGTAGAAAATATGGTCATCGTCGCCACTTGAGTACAAGCTCCTTTAAATGTTTGTATGAAGGTCCCATGAAACATGTCTATGACAGCATCGAAGTTGTTCCTACAAGTGCTGCTGAAGCCAGCAGGTAATTTACCACATACGTCTCAGTTTTAAAACGGAATTTATTTTTTGGAGAAAGAGGGATATAAGTGAAGGTGAACTTCAGAGACCTCTTAAAGAGCAAAGTAATACAAAGTATGTCATAATCAATTAATATTGATCATGTTATTTCTTATGAATTTTTGTTTCACACTGCCTTCGTCAATTTTGTTAAGTCTGCGGGAGCATTATCCTCTACTATGAAGGAAGTGCAACGGCAGCATTTGAGTACTTAAAGAAACACATACATTTGTAGCAATGAAAAATAGTTCAGCACATTATCTCATGTTACAAGGATGGACCTGAAGCAGATTGTAGGATCCCTATGAGATAATAGATTATAACTCAATTTTTATAAAGGAAAAAGAGAAAAAATGAACACCATAATTATATCCATTATGTTGACGAATTTGAGTATGAATGAAGAAAAAATTAAAAGCAAGAATGAAAGAAAGGGGATTTTAGACATCATTTGAACTTCTGTGGTTTTGCTTCCTTATGGTCGTCATGATTATCTACGATGTGTATCACGGTGTCATTATATTATTCACCATCTCCTCATTCCCGTGTTCCATATACTCCACCTACAATAGGATACCCCTCATTGATTCTGTCATAACTCATCACCTCTGCTTATGTCAGTGTACAACTTTGTATATTTTAACCAAGTATTGTTTGTAATGCTTACTTTTTGTGTTGCTTTCATACTTGTCTAGGGCAATGGCTGGAGGAAAGAGTCTGTCAGAAAACTATGCTTTCTCAGGGATGCATCACATATTTGATCAGCACACAGCTTCTGGTGAGGGAGAAGAATATTTTGAAATTATTAGGTTGCCTCAGTCTTACATACTTGAAAACTGATGATAATTTTTACCTTCAGGCATAAGCCTCCTTAACAAAAATGGCAACATCTAGTTCATTGTTTTTATTTTGTAATATTGAAATTATGCATGAATATTTTAAAATGAAGTATTTGATTTTCTACATGAATTTTTCATCCATCATGTAGCATTATACTGCTTTGCATTTTTGATAGGAACGTTTATTGTGATAGCTTTGTTTTTAATTTTCTCAATGAAATAATTTGTCTTGAATCTGTATCTACACTAGGCCTATATTCTTTTACATTTTAATTTTATTGTTTATTTTTATGGGATGAATTAAGTGAATTGAATCGAATAATAGTAATGACCATTTATTACATGCATTTTTCTTGTTCCAAGAGCTCAAAGTCTTGTACAGTATTAAAGGTAAAAGGAGTGTTTCAATTTAGAATGAAATATGTACATTAGAATGAATAACATAATGTGGCTATTAATACTTTTTACTTGATAGACACACATTGACAAACTAATGAAAACGTAATATTCAATTTAAAAAAGAATCAAAAGAAAAAACAAAAGGTAGAGGGGATAGGGTGGGCATTTAAAATCTTAAGTCGATGATATAGCTAGACATGGCTTCTTTAGGCTTTATAGGCTTCTTTAGATAAGTGGGTTTTGGGTATTTTCCTAAAACTTTCAAGGGACTGGGCCTGTTTACAATTTTCATTCAGATCTTTCCATAAGGGGTACACACACAGAGAAAGCTTTTTCATGTACATACATTTACTTCCATGCAGAGTCTGACACACAGTTCATGCGTTGGCTACCTACACTTTCACTCCTGCATGCATACCATATTAAGTATTTAGTGACATTATTATCACTTTGTCCTTCCCTGTTGCCTAGGCCAAACTAAGAATTTACAACTTCAATATAAGAACCAATTTAACGAATTCTAGAGTAGGAATCATGCCCAGTCCTAATTTGTACAAGTCATTTTCTCAAAGATTTTGTTTTTCAATTGCCTTTTGGATAGAGAATGTTTCAATTGAATTGATTTCAACATGTTTCATATAATAAAACTTAGGATCTGTGCCCCTTTTGATTTGTCCCCGCGAATTTACCAGTGACCTGTGTGAAATTTGCAAATGATGATAGATCCCGAGTAGCTTGTTCATCACTGGATGGGACATTGTCTATTTGCCAAGTAATTCCCCCACCGGCCACTGTTATATGTATGCTCAAGGGACACAAAGCAGGAGTCACTGGTAAGTGTTCACCGTGAGTTTTTAAATAGACAAGAATAAGGATTAAAGTTATTGCTCAGCTTTAAGATGACACAAGCTCAGGAAAGAAGGGGACAGAAGATGATGAAAAACAAAATTACAAACAAGAATAAAACTCAGTCCCGCTGAAAAACACACAAGCTAACAAAAAATAAAAGAAAAACAGCAGTGAAAAAAAAAGAAATTTGAAAAGAGATACAAACCAGCTTGAATTGACATTATTGTTATCTCTGTTTTCCTCAGACTTTGTGTGGTCTTTATCAAATGACGTCATCTTGTCAGTTTCACTAGACGGCACTGCAAGGCTGTGGGATGTTGCGGCAGGTTCATGTATGCGGGTTATCACCGATAGCTTTGGTGCAGAGCTCTTGTGTTGCGTGTTCCAACCCTCTAATAACAACATGTTTGTTGTATCCTTTTGTTTGATGGGCCTTAATGTGTCTTAGAATTGATATTCAACTCTTAGATCGGCTAAAACCAAGTGTCAGTGGAAGCAATTTTGTGTTAAAATTCAGAAGAAAATACAATAGAATCTATTTTGAATTTTTTTTAATCGCCAGTTTTTAACAAAATTCTTGCCCATGCCCAAGCATTTATATGCTGTATTGTTTTAGTCATCCCACAAATGCTCAAGCATTGTTTAAAAAAAAAAAAATGAGCTATGGTGTCAATTGTGGTTATTTAAGACACAGGTCACATCATCTAACAGTCATTTTCTATTTTCATTTATTAGATCCTAATTTTTAATTCATGTGAAGTTTTCTTGTAATTTTTCTTAAAGTCACTAAGATTGACACTTAAAGAATGCAATTTTTTATCATTTTTCAATTTTTTGAAATTGTTTTTTTATTTTTTACTGTCACTCAATCACTACGAAGAAAAATTTGTTTCAACTTTTATTTATTACCAATGTAATCATATCCACTTTGAATTGCACTTGCTGTGTAATATAATATATAATGATAGGCTTGTCCCTTGACTTTGTGTTTCAGTTTTACTTCAAATCGTGTGTTTTTTCATGTTACTAATGTTTATCATACTTCAGCTTTTGCAGATTTTTCACAGTTGAAATTTTTAAATGAAAACAATGTATTGATTTTGTAAAATGATTTATTGATTTTGTAATAAATTATAGGATTGTTGTGCAAAAATTGTATTTCACTTTATTAAGCCTTAATTTATTGTAAAAGACAGGCAACAGTCGAAGTCAAGTTCAGCTGATGAACATGTCTACAGGAAAAGGTTACAAGGTTTGTTTTTTGTTGGGGTTTTGGGGCTTTTTTTGTGTCAGAACAAAAATGTTGTCAATCGTTTGTACTATTTAGAAGCAGAGTTTTGTTTCCTTGTTTCCACTTTTTGTATATCCCACTGCAAATTATCTAATAATTTTCTTGTCTCTTTTATATTATGCTGTATGAGTTAAACAAGCCAGATATGGAGCTGAAAGAAAGCATCTCACTGCAAAATAATAATAAGAAAAAAAAACACTTAAAGAAAAAGCATTGCAATGAAGGTATGAAAGAATCACAGTAGTAATTTCATGGAAAAACCACAAAACATCGAATTGATTAGAGAGAAAACTAAACTCTGAGACATCACTGAGACCAACAACAATCATGCCATAGACACTTCATTCCATAGGGGTAGAAAATAAAAGACAATAAATGAGCAATAAGAACTGCAGCTTGGATACCACCTGACAGATGAAGAAGCTTGGGAACACAAAAAAAAAACGAAACAAAACCAAAACATGGAGATATGATTATGATCTAGACACATGAAAAACACTGGCAACAAGTTTTTTTAATGTTCTTGTAAATGGAGAAATTGAGAATGGTGGTGAATGTGTATTTGGTGGCTGTTGATATTAATGATGATTATCATGATTACCAAGAGGAAGCAGAAGATATCTAAAAGTGTCATTAAGAATTGTATGGCTTTTGCATCAGAGCCGATGATCTTTTAGCAATGTAATTGATACACCTGTGCCATTAATCTAAGAGTGGTATGGATGCCCAGTCAAAGTCCCATCCTCACTGATCTTCATCTCAACTTGATTTCCGAGTAATGAACTGGTCAATAAATCTGAATGACAAGAGGTTGTAGTGGTGTATTTTTTTTTTTTAGGAATTGATTTTTGCTGGGATGATGGCCGATATTGCCTGCTCTTTTTTATTTTGATCACAGTGGGTTCTTTTACTTAAACAAAGACATATGGGGGACCTCCTAGTTTATTGTCTTTCTCCAATGAGACGAGGCATTTACTCATCCTGCCTGCCAGAGGACGAGGGGACAGAAAAGCGCCCTCCCAAATATTTAGGATTTTAATGATCTTTAGCTTGGTGGTCGAGTGCTCAAACCAATGAGCTATCCATGCTCCATTTTGAATACTTAATTAAAAAAAGAAAATGCTTCTGAAGCTCAAACATGTTCAAGAATTCTTTGCTTAATGTCTTCAAAAAAACAAACAAGTGACATTTCTTGCATCTATATTTATTTAAATTACTTGTTTATCTTTTAAGATTCCTTTTGCTTTTACGATTCAAGCTCTTTTTTATTATTTTTTATCTTCTACAGGGAGGCAGTAGCAAAATAACAGGCCGCGTCAATGCCTTGACCTTCGATGCCATTGGAAAAATTCTTTGGGCTGGAGATGAGAGAGGATCTGTCTACTCATTCACTGTAGATGTGACATTAGGAAAGCTTACAAAAACACGCAGGTTAATTTTTTTTTTTAGATGAAAATTGTTGGCAAATCTCAATTAATTGAATCTTGAGCATCATGGGATTTTTAAAATCTGGATTACAGACATATATATTTGAAATCCAGTATATAAAACTGGGCATAATCAACCATATTAGGGATAAAATCTTAAAAGGATGGTTTGGGATTAGACTCAATGAGTAATATGATTTTCAATAAGTTGTCAACTACCACCTCAAATGAATATGTGTGTCAAGTTCACTTTTTTGATTGATTGTGTTTGATTTATGATTTAATGCAATTGCTCGGCTTTCAAATTATATCGTAAAAAAGTCTTATGTCCTTAAATTTTATCCGATTTCATCTTGTCAATAGTGCTACATAATCAAATTTTTTCTGATCAAACTTTTTTTTAAAGCTGCTTAAAAATTGTTGAGCTTCCTGCTACTCAAAACTGCTTGTTTTCTTCTAGAATCAATCTGAACAAAGGAAAGTTCAAAATCCATCTGAAAAAGTTTTTTTTAAGGTCTAGGTTTAATGATAATATAATGTAGTATATCAGAGCATTTTAAGAGAAGAGTTCAAGAGCTATACAATTGATTGATGTATTTATTTAGTATATTTTTCATATATGTTGATTATTTTCTTTAGTGATTTTAATTATGGTGCAATAGTTAAAATCACAGAGGAAGTAAATTTTTTTTATTGTTGATACAGGATGACAGTTTCTGAAGGTCACCCAATCACCAGTTTGTCTGCTAGGTCTTGGATTAGTCGTGAGGCTAGGGATCCATGTCTGCTGGTGAATTGCTGTGTCAATTCACTGTGTCTATTCAGGTAAGGCTTTCTTGGCTCAGAAGTTTTCTAATTAACTGATTGCATCCTGAGTGTTTTCAATGGCTCGTCAGAGTTATTTTCCTTGTGAAATTTTCAGCTGGTTGGGTTCTTTAAAATGTAACTGTGAGCCATTCTACAAGCTCAACTGTATTGTGTCATATACCTTACTGTTCAGAAATGTTAGGAGCATGTGAATGTAATAAATTTGTATGGCTAGAGTCTGATATAATTTCATTTAGTAGATACATATGAAACGAGAGATTGACAAAAAATGATGAAAAAAAACATTAAGGAAATGTCAACCTATGGCACAATAAACAACAAAATATGAACTCCACAACATAGGAACCAACAGAATATTAGAAAGACATCATTTTAGCACAAATAGATGTGACATGAATAAATTTCGGCATAGCTGAGCTTGTTAAGCAGTATGTGGCCTGAACCTAGATGATGTAAACCTTGCCTGGCATCACGGTTCACGACAAAAATAGCTTTTTTTTTAAAACAATAAAATGGAACACAATGGATATTTTAGGTCACAGGTGATGAGAAATGCTATTGCTTCCGGTTCACGGCGTTTTGAAAAGTGAAAGACTCTAAACATTACTAATAGACGGGACACACTTTCAATTTCCAAAGTGCTTCTTTTAGCTACGCAATGGGCGCACGGAAATTGACGTGTGCACCTGACAGCGGCGGAATGGATGCAATCAGTTAAGTTTGTACCCCCTGAGTCCAATTTAAATGGTCTTTGCTGTTACTAAATACACCTCCATGGTTGTGGATTTTACTGTGAAACACTAAGTCCCTGTCTTTATTTGCTATAAGTCTAAGAGACAGAGAGTTGTGCTGTAGGATTGAGCAGCAAATGCCACCTCAGAGTGGTTTTCTTGATTTTATGGCCTGCAGTCCTACAAGCTCCATGTACTTCACACCCACTAGCCCATCCACTCACACCAACAAAAACAAGATATGTAGATGCAAAGCAGGGAAGAGATTTTAACAAACTTGTGTTTAGGGGGTGGGAGGCTTGATCAGTGATATGTTGCACAGTGGCTTGTTGGGTCCACCAGTCCATCCCTGCCATTTCAATGAAAAAGTGTATTTAACATAACCCTCTTAATTTCCATTAAAGTTCATTTTTATTGATTTAAAACATGGTATGAATGAACAAACATAAAAGCATTAAACGTTTTCATTTTTTATTGATCCAAGGATTGTATCTGATGATGGAGCTCTCCAACTTAAGAAATCATTTCCCATAAAGCAAAGATCTGCCTTGGTCAAAAGTTCTTTTTGCCCTCTCATGTCATTCAGACAAGGAGCATGTGTCAGTAAGTATGAGAATGATGATAAGTGACGATGAATCAATAGTATCTAATTGTGTGCCTTCATAGGAAATTGACTTACAGTGGAATAAGCTGAGGATGAATTCTGCAGAAGTTAAAGCTTGAGTAAATTCAATTTTTTTCATTTTCTTTTCCCTTAAATTAAAATTCGTCTTATGCCATAAGTTTTATTTCACTCTTTCTATCCTATATCTAATTGCTTCATCTTTGTATTTTATTTTATTTTTTTTATTCTTCAGTTTCTGGCAGTGAAGACATGTGCGTTTATTTCTTTGATGTCACAAAGGAAACCAAGCCATGTGTGAATAAGCTTTTAGGTCACTCTGCACCTGTCATAGATGTGGCATTCAATTGTGATGAAAGTTTGTTGGCCTCCTGTGATGCGAATGGAATGGTCATCATTTGGAAGAAAGAAGGAAAGCAAGGACTCTTGTAGCATCGCTTAGTCCATCATTGTCATAATGCAAAAAGTGATATTACCTTTCTTTAACACTTTGCGTGCCATTTTCGATGGTCATCAAATTTCCGGTTTGCCGTCTAGTTGCCAAGTTCGACGATCGTCGAATTTCCGGTTCGCCGTCTAGATGCCAAGTTCGACGATC
>JBCHJU010261916.1:0-15156 GCA_039654505.1 Plocamopherus imperialis
ATGTATGTATGTATGTATGTATGTATGTATGTATGTATGTATGTATGTATGTATGTATGTATGTATGTATTGTATGTATGTAGGTAGGTAGGTACGTACGTACGTACGTAGGTACGTGCGTGCTTGTATGCGTGCTTGCATGCGTGCTTGCATGCGTGCTTGCATGCGTGCTTGCTTGCGTGCTTGCTTGTGTGCTTGCTTGCGTGCTTGTACGCGTGCTTGTACGCGTGCTTGTACGCGTGCTTGTACGTACGTTTGTATGCTTGTATGTACGTTAGTATGCTTGTACGTACGTTTGCATGCTTGTACGTACGTTTGTATGCTTGTACGTACGTTTGTATGCTTGTGTGTGTATGTGTATGTAGGAAGGTAGGTAGGTTTTTAGGTATGTATTATCATCATTATGATTACCGATATTATCTATCAAATGATTGACTGTACATGTGTCTATAATCTTACAATGATCAAAGAAATTTCCTTGTCTTCTTGAAAAGGAGGAGTAAAGAGCATCTGAATCTGAATCTGTAGTGGCATCCATTTAGAAGAAGCTCCAACAAAATTTTAAATGTTATGAGATAAAGGCCCTACACGATGAATTGACTTGTACAATTGGACTCATAAGTATGTGTGAAGACCCTTCTGTTCCTTCTAAAATTCTCTTTTCAGATGAAGCAAACTTCTTTGTTTCTTGTGAGATGAATCGCCAAAATACTCGTTGCTGGTCTGCTTAGAGCCCGTTGTGGTTTGAATCATCTAATGATTGATTGATTTCAAGGAAGAGTTCCTACCTTTAGGTACAGGTACAGGAGTTGCTCCAGAAGGTGGAGCCACTGTTTTCGGGCGTGGTGGTAGAATGGTTGGGTAAGGAAGGGTTGAGGTTGGCTGTCCGGGTATTGGGGGTGTTACAGAGGGCTGGCCTCCAGGAGTGGGTGGGTTTTGGTTGGGGCAGTAGGGAATTTGACAACACTGATCTTTTGGATCTGAGACCTTGACACATCCAGAAGGAAGATTTGGATATGGTGGGCACCTGGTTTGAGAATTATGTTTTAAAAATGTGATCAGGATTGAGTTGTTGAAACCACTCAATATTGTACAAATATGAAAAATTAATAAACACTTTGATTGCTTGAAGACAATATATCGGTGTGAGCTGGATTAGCTCTTTAACTACAATTTGTCCATTAGTTGATATGAGAATGACCATACATCCACAAGGGCATGATTTAACTCTTTGACTGCATTTTGTCCATATATCCGGATGAGCATGATCGCATTTTGGTTTTGAGTAGGATTTAACGCTTTGAGTACAATTTCCCCATATATTGGGATGAGGCAACAAGTGTGTTACTTTTTTATATTGGAGCTGATCAAAGTGTATCTTTTTTAAGTACATCATGGAAAAACCCCTTCATACTGAACCAACAGTCAATAAAATGTGCTAATCATCGTTATAATGATAATTGCATTTATATAGCACTTTCCCATTCTAATTCAAAGCACTTTACATTTATACATCACTGCATAGAAAATTGATAGACTGATGGTTTATTTTTTTAAATAACTACATATTTACAAGTAAAACAGCTGTTTAAAGATTAACATATGTATTCAGCTATCCACTTTAAAATCTTGAGAATTTGGGAAGTTCAAATTTAATTCTTTACCTCTGAGTGCACTGGTAAATACCAGTCATCTGGTCAATACATTCACAATTAAAGTCACAGCCATCTTGCCATTTGTTCCCAGTCTTGTACTGTTGACCTTTGAACTCACAGAAGCCTGTGGTGTACAAATTGATTATCAAATCATTAGATTTTGGAAATGAAGCCAATGTTATGCTTCACCAACACTTGTTTCATTTTTAAGCTTATACATAAAAAGTGGGGTTTCATATTTTTGTTTTGAGACAATCTTGACAATTGAGGAACATCTGAGAACAAATTCATTCAAAATTGAAAATGAAGCTAATGTTATGCATCACCAAAACTTGTTTCATTTTTAAGCTTATAGATCTACATTGAAAATGGGATTTACAATTTTTGTTTTGAGACAAACTTGACAATTGAGAAACATCTGCAAACAAACTCATTCAAAATTTACTTATAAAAGTCAATTCTTTTTTGCTCTTCTGCTCTGTTTTGTTGCTTCATTTGGTTGACACCATTTCTTTTAAGAACAACTTTATTGTACTAATCTCTAAATTCAAACCTTTATTATCTGATCCTTAGTCTATTGTCTAGTTCCTGTCATTTAACCTTTAAAGAAAAGAGCAATTTGATGTTGGTAATAGTATGGAGGGATTGTAAAACTCAATCAAACCAACCAGTTCTCTGTCCTGGGGGTGGTGTTCCAATAATAGTACCAGGCACCAGGTTGGGCACTGGGTAGGGCTGTGGTGTCACTGTGGGACCACCTGGGGTTGGGTTAGAGCCCGGAGGGCCAGCCGATGGAGTGGGGTTCGGTGCTGGTGTAGCTTGGCATTGAGGCACCTGACAGCATGGGTCCTTGGGGTCTGTGACAAGCTTGCAACCTGGTGACAACTTGTAGGTAGGACATCTAGGGAAATAGTATATGGGCGGAAAGATATTAGCTTATATGTCTTTGACATCGTTGAGTAAAATAAAAATCAACACAAAAACAATTGCTTAATTGCTTGGATGTATTAAATTTACATAACACTGATTTTGTCTTGGGATATTGAAATTAGGAAGACACGATCAACTCAATGGAGGTACTAAATATATTACTAAAATCATTTATATTTTACTGCAATTAGCCTCATGCTTCTGTCATTTTTTTCCCTTTATAAATCTATTGCAAAACAAGCTGACATTGTCATCTACCTTGGTTGCGGATGAAATATTGACGATCTTATTTCGATGTCTTTTCTTTATTTTAGTTTGTTAAGGAATAACATGCTTATATCTTGTGCAGGATTATGTTCCTTATACTTTATGAAAAGAAAGGAATTATCTTCTTCTCGTATTCCTTCCAAAGTGTTTCCATTATATTCCTTACCTGTCAAAGCATGAGTAATAGTTCTGAGCTGCATTCTCACAGCGACAAGTAGTGCTGCATCCGTCTTTCCACGTTTGCCCTTGGCCATATGGAACTCCATTGTAGACACAGAAAACTGAGGGAGAGGTTCATTTCATACATTGATTCATTTAGTTGTGTTACCAAATTGGTTTCAATCATTATGTCTTAAAGGTCTTGACTGTTTAATAAAATACCTAGATGACGACATTTTGGAATTAAAAGATTTTTTAAGAGCAAAAAATGTGCAATTTGAAAAATGTAACTTTCTCTTTCATTTACTTGTTTGTTTGTTTTTTCTTTCTTTTCTTTTACTGTTGAATCAATCATTGCAGGAATTCTTTTTTTTTTTTAATATCAACTTTCAATTTTGATACACCTCATTTATATCTTATTATGATTTCAGGTCAGACAAAAATGACAAAAACAAAAGCCCTTCACCAAATGTTTAATGATGAGCAAATTTAAAGAATTATTATCCACATTTTAAATTAAGAAGACAGATCATGAGCCCTGAGGATGCTGAGAGGGTTAAAGTAAGAACGTGAGCCTTCTGCAATCAAAACCTTTTCCCAAAACCTTAAGTAGCTAGGTATTTTCAATGGTAATTCGCAATTGTTTCTATTTCAGTTAGAATCAATTAGAGGCCTATTTATCCTTTCTATTCTCACTCACCAGGTGGAGTTGGTACTGGTGTTCCATTAGGGTCAGGTGTCTGACCTTTAGGTGTTGGGGTCAAGGTGATCTGAGGTGGTTGGCCTGGTGTGGGTGTCTTGCTGTAGTCACACACTGGGGTCATACAACAGAAATCTTTTGGATCTTGTACCAACTTGCACTGGGGTGGCAAATTGCCTGTCACTGGGCACCTACAAGATGTGAATTAAAATATTAATTATGATGGTGATCATTTTAATAAGTATTTAAATCAATGTATCTTTTGATTTCAGTTAGAACCATTGTAAATACCATACAGTAGTTACTAATTGGACGCCGGCTAAATGGACGTTTCGCCTTAGTGAATGTTTTTTCAGTGAAACGGTATTTTTATTATCAAAATCACTTATCTAATTGGACGGTCCAAAACCAAAATTTTGGCTAATTGGACGTTTATATTTTGAAAAAATGGTATGACCAACAACATTCAAATGTATTCAAGGGCCATGAAAAAACCAACTTTGCGTATGAATTGACTATTTTGCTCCAGGGTGCTGAGCGTAAGGAATGGGGGTCTGGCAAGGGTTTATTGGCGGGTACTGGTCCAGGTGTGAATACAGAGCTATGGTGTCAATAACTGTTACAGTGCACGATGGCTCTCAGGCAAACAACGCAATGCCTTGGCCTATGCCATAATCGTGGTTGTTGGCCAATCATATCTCATCTCAGCTTTAAGTGACCACCCCCTCAACCCATCGGTCTCGCGCTGGACACGTGTGTTGGATCAAGCCTACATTGTAATACGGCCATGCCTCTGATTGGTCAGCACACTGAGACAATGATTCTCTGTTTTGGTTTGCTTGGTCGTCTGCCAGAGTCCCGGTGTTTTGTTTACTCAACAGGACAATTCGACATGAGAATGTAACTCTCTCTTTTTGTGCCATACAGCAACCCCTTTGATGATGTGATCATTGTCCAACCATGGACTGTTGCCCCTCTCGCCTGCTCATTTAGGCTAAATGGGCGTTTCGCCTAACTCGACGTTTCGCCTAATTGGCCGTTTTTGCTGCTTCCCGACGACTGTCCAATTATGCGGTAACTATTAATGAACGGACAGAGGATAATTTTTATCCTTCTTACTGTCTCTCACACTGATATTTCTAAAACTATACATGTATACATGACATTAATATAACACAATGCTACATACCCCTTACTCAGTATTCTGATTGCAAAAATATTTATTTTTCCAAGTACTTAAACAAAAATCCCTTTCAATTGATGTATGCTTTAAAGTGTTTTTATATTGCATAATGAACAATCCTGTTTTAAATACATCTTTCAAAAGACTCAATCTCAAGAAGAAAACTTTAAAGACTATTATAATACACAATTATCAAACAAGAAATACAAATGTATGATTATGGTTGTGGCCAGAACTATGAAAAGCCTTCCCCTATTGATATAAATCCTAGGCACATGTACAATGTGCTATAAATCCTAGGCACATGTACCCTGTGCTTTAAATCCTAGGCACGTGTACAATGTGCTTAGTAATCCTAGGCATGTTTACAATGAACTATAAATCCTAGGCACGCGTACAATGAGTCAGAAATCCTGGGCACATATACAATGTACTATAAATACTAGGCTTGTGTACAATGTGCTATAAATCCTAGGCATGTGAACAATGAATTATAAATTCTAAGCATGTGTACGATGTACTTAGAGATTTCTCTCTTACAGTCTGTAACTGTGGTTTTTAACCACCATTAAACAAGTTATAAAAGGATAAATAGAACACATACTTAAAAGATACAGCCATTACTGTAAATAGGGGAAAACCTTTTCTTTAATATACTGTTCATAAACTTTGTTTTCTTCTTGTTGAATCTCATGTGACACATCTAAACACACTCAACATAAAACTTTTATTGAGATTCTTTAAGTTTCAGAAACAGAAATTTACCTCTGGCTACAGGTGTATTTTCCTGTGATTCCATCATCACACACACATTCATACTGACAACCATCTTGCCATCTTTGCCCTTGAACATAAATCTGGTTCTTGTAGTAGCATCCCTCTGTGTTGAAAAATGACATTGACATATTATAGAGGGTTCCCATTTTTTAAAAATATAGAATATTTTTGAGAGGTTTGAATTGTATTTTGTCACCTACTCTTTTGATAAAGAAACTGTGAGAAGGGTCCAAAAATGTCAGTGTAGCTATCAGCAGATTTTAAAGTGAAGGTCGTGTGACAAAAACACCAGACTTTCAAGAAAGCTAAAGTTCTATGAAGTTGTTGCCTTCACATTGCAACTAATTTGTGAAGCAGGACATGGTTGAGAAAAATTGTCATCACATAAATTAGTAAAACATTTCCATAGGGGATGATTGTATGGCATCATAATCATCCTCCTGGCAAGACAGGTTGTTATATAATGTTGAAAGTTTTATGGGCAAGCAATGACTTGAGAAATTCAATATGAAAAATAGTACACAAACATTACAAACATTTACACTGCCTTCTTCAAATGTAGATAGTCAATTGTACCTATATGTCTCTAATACATTCGGATTGCGGAATAAACTCCCAGCAATATAAAATACATTAAAGTTACAGAACATTTCAAGCAGAAACTTAAACTTAAATGTACAACACTAATGTTAGAAAGAATGACTTAAGCACGTTGACAAGAATATTCAGCTAGTTGAGTTTGCCTGTCATTGTGAAGATTTAGATTAAAATGATAACAATTATGGTTAATAACAATAAAGTGCTCACTCATGTTCATACACTTTGATTTTTTTTTAAGCAACATGAAATGTGTTGGCATATTTGATATTTAAAACAGGGCATAGATCGCTGAAATCAACAAGCTTGTCTTATCTATCTATCATATATATTTCCATCAGTTTTTAGAATAGATTCAAATTCCAGGAGAGATGATGAGCTGCGAAACAAATCTGAGATAGCTGTCCGAACCAATATTGCTGTTGCTTGGAAGAAATGGAAAGAGCTGGCAAGTCAGTTTATAAATCAGAAGATCCCACTGAAGAGTCGTTGTTTACAAGGCGTTACAATGATTTATAAAAAGGTTTTATAGACCTTTTGGAAGGTTTTATAAGTTACAAGGCCTTCATTAGACCTATCTGTGATGAGGAGAATGGACTGTGCTGGTTTGGGCATGTTCAACGGAAACAAGCCCATCACATTATCAAAAGAGCCATATATTATGAAGTAGAGGGTGGGAGACAAAAGGGAAAACCTAACGAAAACCTGAGCTGCTAGCATTGTGGAAGACCTCAGAGGAAAAGGCATCAACAAAGAAAAAACTCAGAGCAGAGAGAATTGAAGAAGACTTATCAATGTCAAACCTCCCCTAGGAGAAAAATGTCAGTAATGGAAGATGATGATTCAGATTCCAGCTTTAATCATTTTTTTAAAGTCAAAAGTCATTACTTGCACCTGCTTATTGACCTAGGACTTGGCTAATGAGAAATACATGTAATTCAAGAAAAGGAAATAAGATTTAGTCGAAAATCAATAAAATAAATCTTCAATTCCTTGCCTTCTGATTCTTAGTCATGAGCCATATTGATTTTTGCACTATTGCAGATGAAAATGTGCTAATAACTTAAGCAAAAATGACAAAACAAAAACAAAAACAAACAACAACAACAAAAAAAAAACCCCAAAAAACAAACAAACAAAAAAAACACAAAAAACCCCGACAAAAAACAAAACCCAAACAATATAATATGATTTGCATGGAAAAAAAAAAGCATTTACTTAATAATAGAGCACCACAAAAACGTATAACAATACTTTAAGGATCTATTTACTGCCTCCTAAAATTTACTGTCACCAAAAAAGTTCAGCCTCTTATATTTGCTTCTATTCCAATATACCACTTTCAATGAATCCTTATCAGAGCAACTCACGTTTTGGAGTTGGTGTAGTCTGTCCAGGTCTGCTTGTTGTTGGTGGGGGCACAGGCGCTTGACCTGTGACCTTGCCTGTTGGGAGGTTAGTGTAAGATTTAGTGGGCCCTGGTGTGACAGGAGCATTAGGCCCTGGTGTAGGGAGGCATTGTGGCACCTCACAACAGGTTGGGTCTTTGGGGTCAGGAATCAAAGAACAGCCTTTAGGGATGGAGGAATATGATGGACACCTAAAAGAAGAGAAAATTGAAAAAAAGATTACTGGAGTTTATGACATTGGTCAGTGTCCAAGGCCAGGTAAGGTAAAATTTAAGCTTGAGGAAAATATAACACTCAAGTGTCCATATATTGCTGTTAAGTCATGCGTTGTCTGAAGAAATATACGACTATTCTATTTATGAAAAGCATCAAAACCAGTCAGAATGAATATTGAACATATAATTTACCATCTTCTACCTTCATTACTTCCTCCTCATAACCGAAAGAGTTGGAATAGTTAAGTTGATTGCACTGAGACTCATTAGCATCCTGAAAACAGTCACTTACATCATATCTACATTGAGAAAACAATAAAAGCAGAATGAAGAAGGGAAGCAAGTAAATATATGTTTCTCTGCATTCCCTATTGTCTTTTGTTTCCTGTGAGTTCTATAATATATATTTTTTGTTGATGGCATTTACTAGATCTCAAGAACTCTATGTGAAATAATTTTTATCATCTCTGTCATCCAATCACTGGTTTCTGTCGAGAATCCATGCCAAAGACTTACTAAAACAAAAACAAAAAATACCTACCTGCTGACACATCTAAAAAATCCAGTCTTTGCATCATCACAATAACAGATTTTCTGGCAGCCATCATACCACTGTTGGCCTTGGGTGTAGGTTGCTCCATTGTATACACATACATCTGTAAATTGTAAGGCAGATGAACTAACATTTATTTAATCAATTCAATAAGAGAAATTTGTCGTTAAAATACTTTTGTAACAAAAACAAGCTGAACATCAAAACAATGTCCCCATGCTTCATCTAAGAAGAGAGTACAATGTATTTCGTTTCTTTGCACTATTTATATTCTGCTTTCATCCTTATTAACAAAACAAAAAACAAAAAGAAAAAAAAAAGACAGAGATGCAAATAAAAAAAAGTCAGGAATGTAGCAAAATTCGGAAGAATTATAATTCAAAATCTTAAAATAAATACCAGGCCACCTATACATAGGCATAAAGACTCTCACATAAACCCAACTCTCAAATCCTGATCTGGGGCATTAGTTAAAGCATTACCTCGATTCACTTCCCAACAGTTTAAAACCAGAAAAACAAACAGAAGTCCCATGGCATGTTTTTTGTTCCCCTATGCCATCTCCGAGGAAACACAATGGGACCCGATAAGGGAAGCCTGTGGAAAAACAGGCATTGAGGTGTGCATAAATGTGTCTAAACTCAACAACTACACTGTACCTCTTGGTTGTGGGATGGGTGTGGTGGGTTGTCCAACAGGTGGAGTCATCCCTGGACTTGGTTTGGGAGTAGGAACATTTCCTCCACCTGGTACACAGTCCGGTATCTTACAGCAAGCATCCTTAGGATCGTTAATCAGCCGACAGTCAGCCGGCAGGTTTGGATACAAAGAACACCTTCATATTGTAGAAAGAGAAATGTGAAGTCAATGAATTACATGAGCATTAATCATCTGGTATAATCGACAGAGACAATGGCACAGCATTCCTGGTCTCACAGATCAGTAAAGTCTCATTTTGGAAGATATCTTAAAGATTATTACTGGAGCACAAAGATAGATACGAATAACATGAATACTTAAAACAGTATATGAATGCAGAACATTTCATGTGGATTGCTTCTCTTGTTTAAATTAAATCTATCTTTCTTACTAGAAACATTTGCCGAGAGAACATCTAACTTTCCTTCAATACAAAAATATCTGGTAAACAAATTCCCTTTATCTTATAGTAGTAGTAGCATTTGCCATTTAAATCCAGTTTATTCTGTGAGGGGGCGTAGTGGCTCTGCGGACACAGCGTTGAGCTTCGGACCAAGAGGTCATGGGTTCAAACCGCTGTAGGGAAATGCATTTTTCCCTTAAGCTAGAAAATTTACCCGTTGCTTCACTCGACCCAGTTGAAAATGGGTACAACTGCGGCTGGGAAAGCATTCTGCAACAGATTAGCATCCTATTCAGAAAGTGATAGATCAAATCTGTCACTGTCTGCTTCATGCTACAGAAACTGGGATAAGCTCCGGCCCTATAAGCCGAAAGGCTTGAAAGGACTACTTTGCTTTTTACTTTATTCTGTGAAACAAGGGCTTTTCATAATCAAATTCATTTTATCTTTCTGAACAAGAACATATGCCAATATATGTAAATTTGCCTTTTAACACAGAAACATTTGACAGTCAAATTTGTCTTTCAATGCTGTAGTAAAATGGTAAAATTCAGTTTACCTTTCAGTACAGGAGTATTTTCCAGTCACCCCATCAGTACAGATGCAGTTGTATTGACAGCCATCTTGCCAAGTTTGACCCTTAGCATACAACTTGCCACCGTAGACACATCCTGGTGCTACATCAAGAAAAACAAAACATTTTTAAATCTAAAAAGCGAAAGAAAGTTACCATTACACGCAAAAAGAAATGAGACTGATAAAAGAAGCTGTATTCCTGTTATGTTAATGTCTTGCTCATTATCAACATCATTATTACAAGTACAATACGGTTACCCTAAGAACCCAGTATCAGGGATACAGGAAAAGCAGGTTCTTAGACGGATCAGGTTCTTAGTGGAACTTGGATATTTTGCTTCCAAGTGTATAATCTTCATTGGTTAGTCCCCTTGATCACATCAGGTCGACGCAGAGATTCTCATAATACTCATATTGAGAAAATACTGTGATTGGTCAATTTGCAATCAATCAGAAAGGGGGAAACCTTTGAGGGAAAAAAGATTGACTGAGAAAGCTTACAATGAATAGGAGGGTGATTCTTACTGAGATGATCTTTGAGGTTGTAATGCAAGTGCTCAGCCCCCTCCACCCACCTCCACCCAGCCCTGGCACATGACAGTTATATACTGTATATACTCATGTATATTGCGCAACCTTTTGCTGCAAATCGATGCCTCAAAGTAGGGGGTGCTCATTATCTTCGCAGTCCCCGTTGCAGTCGAAAAAATCCTGTCCTCGCAATATCAATTTTTATCCATCCAGGGAAGTAACTCTATATCTATGTTAGTACATTATAAAGAGGTTACGTCCCCTTATTGAATTGTCCAAACGGATTGGTAGTGTCGCATCATGATCAGCTTTTTTTTTTTTTTTTTTTTTTTTTTTCTCTTTTCCTCCTTTTCAAAGTAGGCCTAACTTGTTGTCATAAAGGTAGCGTGGACCGGTATCGGAAATAGTTCACAATGAGTTCCCTCAATGAAGCGATTACATGTATCATTCATAGGCCATTATTCTACAATTGAATGATTGGGCTACCTAGCCTAGTGATCTCTGATATGCTATGATTAACATTCCAAATAGCGGCTCCTTTAATGAAGCGATGACACAAATCGACCTTTTTGAAGAGGAGTCTCATGGCAGTTTAGTAAATATTTTATGAAAATATAGATTTGCATTATTCACTAGATGTTGGTTTGAGACCAAAATTGAGGTTCTCTAGAGGGGGGGGGTGCGCATTTTCTTTGAGGGCACACTATACACAAGGATATATACACGGTAATCTTTTGTTATCTGTCGTGGCTGAGGCACCAAGGCCCAATCAGTGTCTATCTCTTGCTATTGTCAAACAATGGACAAGGCAGGTAGTGCACCGTCCTCAGACTTTTAATTGGCTGAAGGGTCTATATTGTTTATTATTATTATTTTTATTATTATATGTATCATTATTATTACTATCATTATTATCTTAATCATTATTGCTCAGCAGGACTCACTTCTTGGTGGAATTATAGTGCCTCCGGGGTTGTTTGGATCTGGGACTGGGTCAGGGGAAGGCAGGACCAAACTTCCCTCAATTTTGCCAGGCTTTGGAGTTGGGTACACAAAGGGTGTAGGATTTGGTCCATTGGTAGGTGGCGGCAGGGTCTTTCCAGGATTCATGGGGTCAGGAGCTCCTGTTGGTGTTGGATTGATGACAGGGTTACAAGACGGCACCTTGCAGCATGAATCTCTTGGATCTGTCATTAGTTTGCAGTTTTGATCCAATGCATCTTGGTACTGGGCACACCTGTCATTATAAATAAAATGTTTACAATAAAAATAGTATAAATACTTAAAAATTGTGTATATGATCCTTACAGGCTATATGTACTCAATTTTTTTATTTATTTATTTTTTTTTACATTCAATGCTCTCACAAGTCAACTTGGAAATTATCACTGTAGCCGGTCACCATAAAATGAAGAGTTTTTCTAGTCTAGTATTTTCTTGCAAAGTGTTTTTGATGTGTCAATGAACTTGTGCATTTGAGTCAGTGTATATATGTGTGTGTGTGTGTGTGTGTGTGTGTGTGTGTGTGTGTGTGTGTGTGTGTGTGTGAAAGTGTGGGTGTTATGTTTTTTATAGTATCAAGGCATCTGCATCTGCCACATAATATCTGACTTCACTTAAGCAGATTCTGATATACTCATATGATTCTATATTGAGGCTCCCTACACGATGGCTATGAACATTCTGTGTTATAATTGTCCGAAAGAAGGTGTGTGATTTCTCCAAAGATGCTGCTGATGTTGTTTCTTTTGGCAAGTTATTCCACCCTAATACAGTTTTAGTTAAAGGAGAATTTTCTGTAACTTGCAGCGGTAGAGAAGGGTATGCAGCTATGTTCATGGATATTTCTTATTGTCTGAGTGGGTTGTGAAGATCACTATTGTTGGAAATGGCGACCAAGACCTTTTCTATATTTTTTATGACATTTTGAGAGTAGCTTTTCTTCTTCATGTTTGTAAAGATGACCAATTTAGTTGTTGCAGCATATTGGTGACAATATTGGGCACTTCTTACCTTTGATTGCATCTGTAGAATCCTGTTGTTGAATTCTCACAGGTGCATCTGAGTGAACAGCCATCATTCCACTGTTGTCCCTGTTTGAAGGCCACTCCATTGTAAACACATACATCTGATAGACAGAAAAAGTTGAACGGCTGACATCAGTGATAAAGTAATGGGCGTTATCTGCTTTTGTAATGTATGTATTTTGACCTTTTATAAAATACCAGGCATAGTCAGCCTTAACAATATATATATATATATATATAAAATATTAGGCCATAATCTGCTTTTACAGTAAAATCTATACATCTGAGCTGGTCTCCCTGTTTTCACTACAGGCTATGTTGCTCTTTCATTTTGAAAAGCCATATTTTGCATATATAATTTCCAAATTAACACAAGAATAACCTTATAGAACAAAATTGTCTACTAAAATGATACATTTCTTGTAAGAAAATTTCATTGTTTCTCAATACCTTTGAACAGAAATTTTTACTTATCTGAACTACTGCTTTTAACGCGTTTAGTAAAATTAAAAAGTTGGAGCAGTATTGTTCATTTCGGCTCATAAACAATCTAGACTGCCTTGGTATTATTCTCTGTTCTCTTAGCTAGACTTCTGAGAATTGTGAACATAAACATAGCATTCAATGAAACAGCTCTGGAAGTCAGTTCTCGATGTTAGTATGTTAACTACAAGTACAATTTACACCATAGCCTTAGAGTCTTATGTGGAATGCTAAGTAAGACAAGACCACCACAATGTCCATCCCTTGCTGTGGTGTGGTGGCTTGCGTACTTCAATGACCTCTCTTGCTGATAGGGTCACTCAAGCTGGACAGGTTGAAGGGTAGAAGCCATAATATTGAACAACAATCTAGGGTAGACGGGACTCTTAATTCTTAAGCCCAGACCAGCAGCCTGTATAGGAGTGAAGCTCCGAATTCAATCCCAACCCTGCAGGTTGGGGCTTTAGCATAAGGACGACAGCCCTACTTTAGAAAAACACAATTGTTACAGAAACTGGAGACAGCCATATGCACCTCAAAGCTCCAAGATGACTAAGTAAGTAAATAAGTAAGCATGACTAGAGAAATGTACCACAGCAAACTTCAAAACATTAGGGTTCAACTTATGACCGATCAGAGCTTACCTTTGCGTGGCTGTGGTGTTGGTGAAAAGAACGGATTTGGTGCTGGTGTTGTGGTTTTAGGTGGTGGAGTTACAGTCACTTTGGTAAAGTCGCAATAGGTGGTCTTACAACACGGTTTGTTGACGTCTGGCACCAGGACACAGGCAGCTGGGAGTTTGCCATAAGCTGGGCATCTGTCATGATATGAGCATTACACAATCCTTGAGACATAACACAGCTGTAAAAATAGTTTTGTATCTGTCATGATATGAGCATTAAATAAATAGGAAAGCTGCTGAGACTGCTCGGCCAGATGACTTAGGTAGCGGACAGAATTAAGTTAGTCAATTCAGTCAGCGATTCTTCAGTAAATGCTTATTGCATAAAACAAATTACATATATGTTTTTTTATTTCCAACAGTTTTGGAACAATACAGTATACAATAGCATAGAAACATGATTATTTCCTCATGTCAATTCATTGATATGTGCTTACATGTAAGATCATTCGGTTTGAAATATTCAAATGACATGTAAAGGCTTTGGCTTAGGGCATGTTATTTTCAATTATTGGAAACAAGGGAATTATTCAATTGCTTTTTTTTTTAATCAACATTTTACATGGTAGCCAAAGTTTGCAATGAAAATCGTTTGAATCATTGCACTTACATCTCTGTACATTTGTACCGACCAGTGCCATCCAAGCACTCGCAGTTGTAGTCACAACCATCTTGCCACTTGCTTCCTTGTTGGTATTGTCGGCCTTTATAGACGCAGTAACCTTGGGAATAATGAGAAGAGTAGAATAGCGCATATTGGAAAAGGTGAAGTGAATGCAGTAAGCAACATAAATATGGTGTATGAGAAAGAGTTAATTATGACAACTTGAAAAGCTTAAGAAGATGCAATAAGTTGTAGTCCTTTCAAGGCCCGGAGCTTATCCCAGTTTCCATAACAATCCGTGGACGATGAGGGATTTAATCTACCGCTTTCTGAATGGTGGTGATGGGGGGGGGGGGTGCTGATGTTATGTGGTAGGGGGTTAGTCAACTGACCGAGAGGTTACAGCTTTGGCTGGGAAAGTATTCTGCAATAGACTAGCATCTATTCAGAAAGTGATAGGTCTAATCTGTCACTGTCTGTTACAGAAACAGGAAAAAGCCCCAGCTCTATAACTATAACTATAACTATAAGACGAAAGGCTTGAAAGGACCACTACTTTCTGAAAACGGAGGAGGGAGGAGGAGGAGGAGGAGGAGGAGGAGGAGGAGGAGGAGGAGAAGAAGAAGTAGAATAATAATAATAATAATAATAATAATAATAATATAATAATAATAATAATAATAATAATAATAATAATAATAATAAT
>JBCHJU010263026.1:0-15146 GCA_039654505.1 Plocamopherus imperialis
TCTCTCTCTCTCTCTCTCTCTCTCTCTCTCTCTCTCTCTCTCTCTCTCTCTCTCTCTCTCTCTCTCTCTCTGAATACGTTGTACAATCACCATTGGCTTTTAACACAAAGAGAGTGAGAATTGTCTTGTGGTTTGGTATTAAAGGTTTACATGATGACATTACATTTCCATAATTATCATCATAGTTCATCACCATTATCATCATCAATACCATCGCCATCATCAGCATCATCATCATCATCCTCTTAATCATCACGATCATGACAATCATCATGATGATTATCGTCGTCGTCGTCATCATCATCATCATCATCATGACCATCATCATCACAGGGGACTTACTTTGTAAATAAGATGATAATTCTGTTTGCAGGCATATGTCTCATTAGAATCTGATTTCTCTTCATTCTTCCCCTGTCCCCCATCCATTCCTCCCGTTTCCTTCCTTCCTTCCCAGACGCAGCAAGAGCCTTTTCTGTGGGACGAAAACAAGCGACTACATGACTTTCAAGTGCGTTTGATGACATCATCCCCGTCTTTTTTGCGTCACCATTATAATGAATGTATTCCTAATTAATCGAATTATCCATTCATCTTTCTTGGCCTTATTTTAATTAAGAACATCAATTTTTTAATGTAAATTGAAATGAATTTCCGATCGAGTAGGGTTTTTTTTTTTTTAACAAAGCCAGCAGCACCATCTATGTGACACCCAAATAGGGAGAAAGACATTTGAAATTTAGAAGACATTGTGTTCGAGAGTATACCATATGACATGGAAATAAACAGATCAATTGATGTGGAGACAGTCCGTGTTTATATAATGTACTTCGATTGTGTCGTGAAGGCGTTGGCTGCTAAGCAATGCACACTCTTCCATAAAATCATATAATCTTAGTCTTCATAATAGCTGGCAAACTTAGCTTGCTGAGTATTCTTGTCAACGCGCCTTAAGTGATTAATTATTCTAGTATTCTGCTATTGGTGTTGTACATTTAAGTTTCTCCTTGAAATCTTCAGTATCTTTACTGTACAGAATGTACATGTATTCAGACGATGGCTCTCTAGCTAGCCATATTATACATGTACATTATGTATTCGAAATTTCAGATTTCTCCTAAAAACGATTGCTTGTTTAATTTGCCCATTTGCTTTCTGCTCCCTCAGATTTATCACCCTTTGGGGGTTAATCCTAAATTTCATTCAATGCTTGGTGGAATGGATGAATAAAATTGGCCATATCGGTTCAATTAAAAAGAGGCATGACTACTCAAAAACACTAACATAAAAAAACAACAAAAAACAAAAACAAAACAAACAACGAAAACACGTAAATAAGAAAGTAAACGGAGCAGATTTAATAATAATATTTTTATTTGGACAATTTATTTTGTCATCAAAACACCATGGACTTCACCAAAGCAAGGCTCAATAAAAATGCAAACAAAATTGGTTATTGTAAAACAGGAACAAAATCAGAAGGTAAGGTGAGAGAGTGGAAAAAGGTGAGTGCACGTTCTACTACAATCCTGGTAACTCGACTATGTACTATCTACCACGACCGTCGCCTTGCCTAGACCGTTACATTAGATAAACAGATACAACCATCAATACTTAACACTTAAACAACCACCGACCGTTACATCAGCATGACTTAATTCTTGACCAACGTAAGCCCATACATCGGCATGTGCACGGTTTTAACTCACGGGCTAGAATTTGTCCACACACATCATTGCATGCATCTGTATGAGAACGATTGTGCTCGGCCTGATGTGTGAGCAAATTGTGGTCAGTTAAATCGTTCTCATGCCGACGCATGAGCTTAATGTAGCCAAAGAGTCAAACAATTGGATCTCATGGGCCTCGATACAAGAGGTTGACAGTACTGTAGATACATGTGCCAAGGGAAACACGACTACAACCTGAACGGAAGCTGTACAATCATGTACCTTTGATTCAAAGTAGATCCGACACAACAGATCTTGACAGTTTCAATAGGCCCCATTTGGGAAAGATGACAAACACGAAGGGACGGCTTTGTTAATTATTAGAAAATATATAATAAAAAGAACAATATTGGTTCCACCTTGTCTAGAAAAAGGCAGAGCGTTCTAACCGACAAGGCCATTTGCTCGGGAACAATCCTCGGTGGAAACCAAGATTGAATACGCTAACACTGCAAGACGTTCCAAAACAGCATTTCGTGTTGCGCGCCTTGAGCGCGGGCATTGTGTCAACAGTGCGCCTCTTGTTAAGGGACCGCTTGCCCGCGCTGCTTGTCGGCAAAAAAAGGCTAAGAGGCAGTGATTCGTCATGTACCGTCATGTACCGTTAGCGTATTCAGTCTTGGGTGGAACCAACATTTTTCTTTCTATTTTTTCCTAATCAATGAAAAATCCTTCCCCTGTGGTTGCAATAATCCTCATTGGAGCTTACTGAAATTGTCTAGGGTCTTTTGTGTCGGATCTAGTTCACTGTGCTTTAACGAAGCCCCTTGCCTCAAACTTGTTTCTGCAATCCACATCAGTGATGGGACTAGGAGCGGCACGTACAAATTCTTAGCAACACTACATTGAACACAACACCTGCTTCCCATGTGAGACGTATCGGTTGGAACAACTAAGACTTGACACTGACAGCAAGTACGACAATAGAGCATCACAGATTCAGTTTCTTGCTTCCCTCAAGTTTCCTTGCATCTCTTGTACCGTAATATTCTGACCGGCAAAAGAAACGCAACGTGCTAAATCCAATACCTAGTTTTTGCTGACAAAACGAAGACAGACATTAAATCATACATCAAAGGAAAGGTTATTTTAGGCTCTTTTTGTGCATAGAAGCCAAAGAAGGAACTAATGTCAGTGCTGTTACGGTTTATGACTGGAAATGATCAATTGACTTAAAATTAATTTATAGTAGTTTAAAGACACACCATGTTGCGTTTCGTTTGCCGATCAGAATAACATTCCTTCTCCACGCAGACATACTTCGTCAAAGGGGGCTCTTGGTTTTATCGATAGATAAGACAAACTTGATACGCGACTTGCCGTTAAAGGATTCACTATGGGGAAGACCTTCATCTTCTTCATTAAAGAAAAAAACCCACTTCTCAAGAATTGCAAATCTGCGAGGTTTCGGACTCCTGCTGAGACGGTGCATAATATTGAGTTTTTTAAGCTATACACACATAGAAATACCGTACAGGAAAATAAAGAGCTCATCACTTCCCATCCCCCTAATGATAGCTATAGACAGTGAAAGAAAGATCTTGTTTGCTTCTCTGAGTTATCAACGAGACTGATTCAGCCGATTAAGGCTGGTGGAAACGAACGGTCGAGACAACACTTTACAAAGCGCGTAAAACACGACTGGGTGCATGAGCACTTCTTTTTCTTCTTCTCCTTCTTCTCTTTCTTCTCTTTCTCCTTCCCCGTCAACATCGGTTTCATTCTTTGAAGGCACAAACCAAACCTACTACATTTTACTAAAAATAAAAATAAATACATTACAAACCACAATTATAATACATGTACTTCGAAGCAGGGCAAAATTTCAACGGGACAACACAAAAGAACGAAGTAAAGGATAATAATATATTCGTGTCTACGAAGCCTCAATACACAGAACCATCTCGGACTACATTATGACTTTATACTTACATGTGCACATGTATATAAATTTTATCTACTTTAGTCTCTAGATAAGAAAACTGCCCTTAAATACGATGCTAACAAGTATAATGTACAATGTATGTGAATTGAGACACCTCACAGTAAATGCATCAACAAATGAATAGAATAATGTTCTCAATGGCATAAACGTAACCCATGGCGCATTTCTAACACAGCTTTGAAACAAATAGAGTCATCATTGATATTCCACCCAGTGACAGGATAATGCATCGTTTACATTGAGTAAAGAAAAGACACACAAAAACCCCAATCTTTTTGGGTTTAACTCTTTCATAGCTGTAAACCGATATATCCAGAAGAGCATCTTTGGCTACAAGTTGTGCCTATATTGGAGTGAAGCTCAACTCGTAGTCAAAGAGTTAAACCGTCCTCGTGCCGATATATTGGCTGATGGCAGCCATAGAGTTAAATCGTGCTAATACCGATATGTATGGCAGTCAAAGGGTTAAAAAGACTCATCGTTGTATTACCATTTTAGCTGCTTAATGATGTGTGTGTTGTTGTTGTTAGTTGGTTTGTTTTTAATGCCAGTCAGTATAAATCACTCATCTTAAGCATAAATGTGCAAGACAAAAATCTAAAAATAGAAGCAGTTGGTGCGTTTTCTCTTGCCTAGTTAGTAAAACAAGTATTATCATGTGAGATTAAATATTGTACTATTTGTATTGTTGAGATTTTTTAAAGAACTACAGCATTCTCTAGATTACCAAAAAAAAAAAAAAAAAAAAAAAAAAAAAAAGGAAGATTCTCTAGACATTCTGTTTGCATGAAATGTGAATCGAATGATCAATCTGAGCTGCCGGCAGCTGAAAAGTAAGTTTGATTGATTGATTGCTTTACACCCCATTAACCACTTGGGTCATCTCAGAGAGAGGGGGGAAAAGGGATGCCAATGAGGAAAAGAAGCATTTAGAATAGTAATACAAATATGCCATGATAATGATAATAATGATAATAAAATGGAGCAAAAAGGAGAGACGATTTACATGGAAAAGAAAATAATTTCTCAAAAACAATATAACGATGGCTATCAAGCCCCAAAATCTGCACCGCGATAACCCCCCCCCCCCCCCCAAACATGATGTTCTATCGCCTTTTGTGTACTAAAGTACTCAGTCCTTCTAGATAGCAATTGACCCCGTTCGTGTCACAATGCACATGAATGGGGGACAGCCACCACTTTGGACTCCAGGTCGGTCTGCATCAATCTGATCCATCTCTCGCTGAGGCCCACTATGCCTCCCCTCCTCCACAGTAACCCCAGCATCCCAACTCTAAAGTTGCAGTAAAATCAGTGGCATTTCCACATGACGGACACGTCTTCTAGAGAATAACTGCATTAATGTTTCACCCACGGGAGAGACTTTCTTGTCATAGGATGGACTAGAAAGCGGTCCTTAAGCCCGCCGGTTAGTAAGAATCGAGAACACAGCAAAGATTCAAGTCCTAACTACTAATCCTCAGTCTAAGCTCGCAGAAAGTGTGTGACTGCTGGGCACGACAATAGCAGGAGGTGTAACATTATGTGAATCAGCAAGGCACAACCTCAAAACTCCAATCAACAACCTCCACTTTACAAGGAATACTGGTAGGCTAGGCCTATTCGTACGTAAGTAAGTACGAATAGGCCTGGTGCCTATTGGTACTACAGCAGTGCAACCTAGGTCACTTTCTCTGTAGAGAGCCCACCTTCCTCACATAGACCTGGGCCTAAGCTACGTGTACCCGGATATATTATTATAATAAAAGCTATACGCTCTATCTGTTCCAACGCCACACTATAAATCATAAGAATCATGAGTGTCCTCAAGTCAGCAGGTCATTTCCACCATCCTTGATGACACGGCATGGCATGGCACCAAACAGCCTAGTGACGTAATACATGAGTGAATCTAATTCATGGAACATTACTGTTTCATAAAAAGCATGCTAATGCATTAGTATATCTTGGTCACGAAAAAACAAACAAGACAAAACATAACAAAAAAAACAGACAGAAACTATCTAGATTCATCTCTTCTTCACCTATCTCCTACAATCAGCAGTGCTTTTTGAATACTCTTGTACTAATATTCAAATAGAAATAAAAAAAAGCTTTCATGAAATACATAATTAATATTATATCAAACCACACTAAAATAAATAAACCTTGTAAGATCAGCTTTTAAACATTGATCTAGATTCAAAAATTCCTATCAATATCCAATAGATAAGTACTCTACTGAATGAAAATCAAATTGGAATAATGATACACATATACTTTAACTTGGCAAAATGTCAGAAAAGTAGAATATGCCCCATGAATACATTATACTTATAGTGAGGCAAGCAAACAACGCAGTGAGCTAGAGAAATAATCTAAGAGCACCGCCTTACTCACATTCAAATAGAAAGTGTAAAATTTGGATAGCAGAGAGAATTTGAAGTGCTTTTGTAAAAAATACAGCAAAACATCAATATCTCTGAATAACATTCTTTGATTATCATAATAAATGCTAAAAAAATATATTATATTATATTGTTTTACTCATCTATTTGCGGTATGTATTTATTTCATAACATATTTTGCTCAAGAAATTCATGTATGCTTTCATTCCATTTCAAACCATGATACAATCAGTGCATACCATCGTTTCAATTCTCCACATACAAAATCCAACTACATTTCCTTCGTCAGTGACTAACCGTATAATATGTCCTTCAAAGACCAGGTACTAATTACAGCAATTTATTTTAATTACAAGAAATTTAACTCATATACAGATTTACAAGTTGTAAACAAAAACAGTGCAGAGCAATACTATACAGTACCAAACCACAATAATTATTTTTAAAAAATGGTCAAACAAATTTAGATTTAAAATTTAAAAGTGAGAGTGCACAACAACAAGAATGCTTACAGTAGCTATAACTGTAAGACCGAGGGTGCAAACAGACGCGAAGAGAAAATCTAAAAGTCAAAGCTGACACAACTACATTCAGAAAACATCGTTGTTACTATGATGACGATGATAACAATTGTAATTTTATTTGCAGGTTTTGACTAAGAGCAATGGTCAAACCACAACATAAAGAATGAAAGCTGTTCAAGGTGGATATTTAGAGATCTCTTATAAAGACACAGTCAATATTTCTTGGCTCTTGTTTACAACATTACAACATTTGGACGTCAAAAGTTGGGGCGTTGTATTTCCATCTTGGTTCAAACCCAATAACTTACTCATTCCTTTCCAATTAACTTACTCATTCAATTCCCATTAACTTATTCCATTCCCATTAACTTATTCCATTCCCATTTACTTACTCATTCCATTTCCATGAAGTTACTCAATTTCCATTAACTTGCTCATTCCATTCCCATTAACTTATTCATTCCATTCCCATTAACTTACACATTCCATTCCAATTAACTTACCCATTCCATAATTCAAAAATGTAATGTTTCCAAGACAGTAGTTCAGAGATAAAAAACAACAGTTGGTAGCCACTTCAGAAAAGATATTATATAAAAACATTTCACCGTCAACAAGAAACTACATGTAGTTACCATTTGAAAATAAAGGCATTTCACAATAAGAAACTGATAACTTTTCAAAAGGGTATCTTTTCAAAAAGGTATCTTCAGGCTTCCAAAACTTTCTTTCATTCATAGCCAATAATACTTAGGTCTATAACTCATAACAGTTAAATGGTAACCATTCCAAAACTTTCTTTCACAGCCAATAACAGTTAAATTGTAACCATTCCAAAACTTTCTTTCACAGCCAATAACAGTTAAATGGTAACCATTCCAAAACTTTCAAAGCCAATAACAGTTAACCGGTAACCATTCCAAAACTTTCTTTCACAACCAATAACAGTTAATTAACTGGTAACCATTCCAAAACTTTCTTTCATAGCCAATAACAGTTAACTGCTAACCACTCCAAAACTTTCTGTCATAGCCAATAACAGTTAACTGGTAACCATTATAAAACTTTTGATACACAAACAGAGACTTGTAACCATCGACAAATTTATTTCACTTTCAACAGCGAAATGCCCATTGCCATTTGATTTCCTTAAAAAAAGTGCCAGAGATGCCAATGAAACAATGACAGAGGGGAGGAGTCATTAACAATTAGGTAAGCATCTAAAGCATGGCCACATTTCAAAAACAACAATGATACCAATTGAGAAAATGTATGATATAGATTTGGATAACAGGATTTTTAAACATATTATGACATCCCACTTGCAAAAATATTTCTTTGATCATGAAAGCAACAAATGAAACAAAGTTGTATTGTAAGCAAAATATTGCCAGTCTGATCTCATAAGTTGAACAACAGTGCATTTTGTATAGAGTAAAAAAGATACCAATTCCTTATAACAACACGGAGAGAAAGCCACAACAATGATCACGCAGAGTATCTCTAATGAGGTGGTTAAACTCCTCCGACAAAGTGCATAAATAGACGTATTGATTGGTAACTACATCCTCATGAATACTGATGATGATGATGACAATGACGATGATGATGATGATGATGATGATGATGATGATCTATTATTCATTTGTTCAATATTCTCCATCCATTTAAGTCTTCTTTGATTTGAGCCAAGATGCTGCTAGCTAAGTTTGGTGAAGTCTTACTTTCACTGTGTTTTTGGTTGGTGTAGAGAATGGCGTTTTATGGGGATTGATCATATACAGATCATTTATAGTATTCCACACTGGTGTTGTCTTTTACAAAGTCTTTCTTGATTTTTTTTTTTTCATGGCAGAATCTATGGTTTCCCTCAAGATTCTTTGACTTTTTCTTCCTGAGAGGAAACCGTTCTAACCAGTCAGCTGATTGAAACAAATTTTCAGTCAATCAACTTCTGAATAGGATGTTAGATGTTATGTCTGTTGCTGATTACTTTCCCACATGAACCTGTATTCATTTTCATCGGTTCAACTGAAGCAACAAGAGTAAACTTCAAGAATCCTTTTTCTTGTTCTGCCATGTATTTTCGTGTGTCTGATGATGATGACGAGATAAGGAGGATGAGAAGAAGAAGGAGGAGGATGCGGCGACAGATGATGATGATGGTGATGATAGGTATTAAGAAGATGACCTTGATGATGTTAATGATGAAAATGATGATTATCACATGCTAAATGCATCTGACTGTCTTAAAACTTTGTCATAATGAGATTATACTTTTCTTTCTGTTCTTTCTTTTTCTTTTTTTTCTTTTTTCTTTTTTTTTTTTTTGCTGAAATGAAAATTTGACATTGGCTACTCTATATAGTCCCCCGTCCTATGATCATACACTTTGAATACGTGAACCAAGCTGGTCTGAAACCCAAAAGAAATTATTCTTGTTTACAAAGGACAAAATTCTCATTGTATCTTTTTGCCAGTACACTGAATTGACCAGAACCTTAACTCTGTAATCTCAGCATCCGACATCATTCTTTAATCAAGAGTTGTTGTTACCTACATAAAATAGGAAGCCATTTGTATGCCATATGGAAATGTTTTCAAAGGGCTTTATTAGTTATAGCACTAAAGACCTTCAAATTTCACATACAAATTCAGTAAATTTTGTAGCGGACAAGTAAAAGGTAAAGGCTGATTTGTGATCACGTATGCTGTTGAATTTATTTTTTAAACACATTATTGCTCCTTTTAAGCTTAGCTCTTAATATTGCCATTACACTTTTCAACTAAGTGCTTTTTCTCCTCACTGGCCAGGTCCCTTTAAACTCAACCCACTCGAAGATATTCAACATAGGGCTACTTCCAAATTCTACATCGCGATGTAGACTTCTAGATCAAGATAAATTTTCTTATACCAATTACAAGTGGCACAATTTTCATTCTTTGTTTACCCCACAGCCCACCATGTCATAAAGTTCTTGTTGGACACCAAGTCAACATTAATTAGAATCCATCCTTCCAATGACCATTGGCGGCTTTTCTCTTTATTTCATGCCTACTCTTCTCATTTGACAGTCAATAGGGAAAGTACTGTAGTAAAAGATTTAATGAATGACAAGGTAAATACAACACTTATTTGTGGAAGAAGAGTAACCTTGAATGAGATAAAACAGCATGTGACTATTTTCAGCCGTAAACATTTCATGAATGGAAAACGATCTTTTAATAAAAACCTGCTCTACAAAACCACAAAAACAGACCAGCTTATAAACATTAAAGAGGATCTGACTGCATCACTACCAGTTACAAACCACCTCAACAAAAGCCATGATCTCAGAGCAAGAAATTGAATAAAGAATGACTATGACCTTATCAGTTGAACAAAGAATGACTATGGCCTTATCAGGAAAGTTTTGAAAGCACACTTTGATATTATATTACAAAATAATTAATTTCAGATAAAAAAAATTCCATAGCCAGAACATACAGTTTCCCATTATCACAAGGGCCTTTGCCTGGCCTATGTTTGTATGAAGTGTATCTACGACTACAAAGGTCTGAGAGAAACCGAGGAGGTGGGACTTATTTGATCAGGCAGGAAGACAATGAGAAACTGTCATTATATCACAATGGTTGAAGTAACATTAACATGGAGACAGAACAAAATTGCCATTATTATGTATTGCCGCACCTTGAGGACTTTAACTTTAAGTAGAATTTCAACTCAATGGTCAGATTTCACTGATGACATGTTTTTGTTATTTAAAACAAAATGCTCAACTTTATGGCTTTATTTGTCATATGTGTCCTTTTGTGCAACTTTGGCTTATGGACCACAGGTATCAAACATATCTTTATCATTGTTTCCTAAAGTTAACAAGAAGATGCAAGTAATAAGTTTGTGCATAATAACATTGCAAGAATAAATCCTGTTGTCTCAAGTCAGAGCAATGTATCTGAGCATTACAGGCCTAGTGTTGGAAATATAAATGCACTGCAAGTGTTTGTGACCCATGGATTATGTGGATTGAAGCTTTGAAAGTTACTTTTGTGGTTTTTCCTACATTCATCCTTTGCCCCCCAAAAAACATAAGTAAGGTTAGTGTAATAAGAAAATAAAGTGGGAAAATTCTAAAATGCTAGGAAGGCTGTTCTGACAACATAATTTAAAATGAGGAAAAAAATTGAAAATGAAGATTCAAACTCTATGAACAAAACCTAAAAAGAACATGTGGTAATAATTCAAGTGAAATCTTCTGGAGAGAACCAAAGGAATGTAATGTAAGTTCTAGCGATGTACCCTTGGACTGAGGCAGGTGGATTATTGAATAAATCAAATTTTTAAAGCTATATGAAGACACTCTTATCTCGCCATGATATTTATGTTGTATCAAAGTGCATGTCATACTTGTTATAGAAAATGTACATTGTCTTCACCTGAAATTGATTTTAACATTGAATTTCAATATAATTTTCATTTACATATCTCTGCATTATATTATACAGAACAAGTTTATCAGTATAAAAAAGATAGACAGCATTCGGTGTGTTTTAATTAAATTGTGCAGCTATTTGTTCACCTCCGTTCTCAAACATGCAGCAATTTTTTTTAATATCAGAAAATTAAAATACTCTTTTCAAATTTAATATGTAAATGCCTTTCTTTTACACAATAAAGGGAAAATTATTGTGATTCCCCCTTTCAAATAAATAATGCATTTACAAGTTACTTTAATAGTGTAATTGACACAGAATTTTCCATAACGGATGACAGTTTTAAATCCAGTAAATATCAGTTAAAAACGAAACAGAACAAAACTAAGCAAAATGAAGCACTTCAAATTGAATATCTTATAAAATTGAAATAAATGAGATCTCCATGTTTCAATAAATATCAAATAAAGATTAACAACAAATTGGTTCTTTGTAAAGGATTCAAAAGTTAATTTCAGAGCAAACACACCGTATGCAACAAAATGACAGTAACATCCTTAACCTTCAGGTGAATACATTTTTCCTGAAATTTTGTGTTTACATTATGTATTCATCATCATCAGCATCAGCATTTTCATTATGTGCCTAAAAATAATTGTGAACATAAAATCAATCTGTGGTTTAAATGGACAATGATAAATGAGGTACCTTATAATAAACACTTTTTCATATCTCAAAATATTCTCAATATATAAAATAAAATCACATTTCCATTATGTAGTTTGCCCTTATTTCTACATCACTGAAAAGTTATATTTTAGCAATTCATTTTAAATGTTTGAAAAATGAAAAATTCCTGGTGTTTGGCAAAGGTCCTATTGATAATGAACATTGATTTTAATTTTAATACCCAGAGGTGAAAGAATATAGATGATTCGGTAGTAAAGAGTTAAAGACAAGATAGAAATACCCTGTAATCCAAACAAAATTTGAATAATCTTGAAGTGAACAAAAGAAAAGAAAAGGGAACACTTTACCCTTAGCTGTGGATATTCTCTACATTTCTCTCTATTCGTCAAAATTATGGAAAAGCTGTGGCATAATAGCTTTGCTAAACAATCCATCAAAAATGAAAGAGCATTCAATCACAGTGCAATGAGTAAAAATCAATGCTTTCACCATTTTCATTAAGTTTCACGCCATAAAGAGAGAATTGAGAGGAATGAAGGAAAAAAAAAATCTACTGATTATCAGGAGTTTTCGAAATATAACATTCTTTTTTTGTTAATTTTCAACTCGGATCAGTATTTGTGAAGTATGTTTATCAAAAAGAGATAATACTTTAGAAGAACACATAAATACCCCCACCCACACCCCCCTCCCTGTCTACCTGCCGGCCTACCATTATTGCTTTGGAATCTATCGTAACGTTTCTGGTCTTGTCAATGTTCCCGGTGGTTTGTGCTCAGCTGGTGCTGGTAATGTGGGGCAGGATGAGCAAGGAACATGCCTCTTGTCTTTTAAGGAGTTGGACACGATTTAACTCTTTGACTACATTTTGCCCATATAATATTCAGGATTTTAATCGTTTTCTTGATGATATTATATCGGCTTTGGTGCACAAATAAACTTGATAGATTGG
This sequence comes from Plocamopherus imperialis, assembly GCA_039654505.1. NCBI lineage: Eukaryota > Metazoa > Mollusca > Gastropoda > Nudibranchia > Polyceridae > Plocamopherus > Plocamopherus imperialis. Next base: position 12,684 of record JBCHJU010263026.1, read on the forward strand.
CCCACCCAAATAAATGGCACACGAGCCTCCAGTGCCTAGCGCCTTTTCCTTGGCGGGATTCAGCTGGGCTTGTTTTGTTTTTTTTTTCATTGTCTGCTGTTGTTGTAAGTTGTTTTTTTTTTGTTTTTTTTTAACCAGTGTGATTTCTTGGTGAGAGATTTGAAACTGGTCGCCAGCGACGGATCCTTGTCGAAGTATTCACAGTACAGCTACTGTCATTGGTGTATTTGCATTGGGTTTTTCCCTTGTTTTTTTATTTATTGGGGGGCGGGGGGGGGGGGGGCAGGGGGTACTTGAGCTGGTTTGGTTTTTTTTCTTTCTTCCTTCTCATTCCCAGTACGGGGAAAAGCCGCAGTGCGTGTATGTCTTTTCCGACCCCATTTCCAGTTTCAACGTGGAAGCCAATTTTTATTGTGGTCCACTTCCTACATTTGGACTCCATTTGTCCAATTCCTACACGGACCTCATTTGTTCATTTTCTGTTGGGACTCCACTGGTCGGGTCGAGTTGTCTCCTCCTTACTCCATGCAGCCCAGTTTAGGCTAGGCTTCTCTGCCTCGAGTAAACTTGTTTGCGTGTTTGTTTGTATGTATGCGTGTTTGCTTGTTTGGTCCTTTGATTGCTTGGTCCTGCGATTGTTTGTTTGTTTGTTTGTGTGTTTCTTTGTTTGCGTACTTGTTTGAATTTTGATTATCTGTTTTTGTGCTTGTTTGATTGTTTGATTGATTTGTTCCTTTGGTTGTTTGATTGTTTGCTTCTATGATTTTTGTTTGATTTCAATTTGTATCCTTTTACGTGTTCTTGTTATGATTTTTTTGCAAAACTTTATGTGTGATTTTTTTTTCTTGGTGCCACATGTATTTCCTTCCCGTTTTCCTCTCTGCCGCTGTTTTTCTTTACACTTTTTCGTCCCCTGCTCGCGAGGAGCTCTACTGCCTTCCAAAGGATACGGATTACTGGACAGAGAAGTGTATGATAACACCAGTCTAAACAAACACGTGTCCTACTGCCTTGAATCGCGTGGCCTGCGTTTGACAAGTAAACAGAATCGATGTGAGAAGATATTATAATAAATTGTATCTTCGATAAGCGGTGTTAATTTCAAACTCCCCGGAAGTGCTTTGAAGAATTCCATGTCGACATGGATAATAGGACCATACTTCAAAGATTCTCTTCATCTTTATTTACCTAGTCTTCATAGAAACCCATCTAGGACTTGTCAAGGCGTTATGGGCTCTTTATCTGCGGTAAGAAGTAAAGATACAAATGATGATGATGATGATGATGATGATGATGATTAAAATAGTAACAGTGATTATGATGATGATGATGATGATGATGATGATGATGATGATGATGATGAAGATGATTACAATAGTAACAATGATAATGATGATGATGATTATGATGATGATGATGATGATTAAAATAGTAACAGTGATTATTATTATTATTATGATGATGATGATGATGATGATGATGATGATGATGATGATGATGATGATGATGATGATTATTATTATTATTGGAAATGATACCACCGCCCTTCTATTGGTGCAGCATTGAACGGACCTTTTGCTCAGCAATCGGTATGCTATTTAAAGAACTACATTGTCATGTTTAGCCCAGAGTGCAGACTATTTTATTTCACCAATCAGCCGCAATACTGAACGCACACCAGATCCATAGCATTTTGGGGGTAATCGGGACGAGGCCACATACTCTATAGCTACACGTATTATGATGTTCAAGTGTGCGGTATCAAACAAAAGATTTATGAACTGCCTAAAATGTATGCGATATTGGCGCTGCTCTAATGAACCATGTCCAACGAAACAGACTATAAAGACGTAGCGACTCCATAATGTTTTTAATGTGATCTGCGCTTATCGACCAGATAATTGGCAAGAGTAACAGATAGAGTTAACAGCATTGACGTTACATAAAGGAAACAGTCACCGGCACGGCAAAACGATCGAGTACAATACCTGTACGTTTCTGATTATTTAAGGCGGCTTGTTAAAGATTGTTGTTATACTTTGATATAGATCTAGATAATCTAATAATGCATGTATTCTTTGGCTAAAGTCCTCTGTGTGACGGCCGATGAGAAAAACAAAAGTGCGCATACGCAGTTTGTTATTTTTCGATCCTCTGAGTCTCTCCCTCTAGTAGAATTTGAGTCTAGACCTGTTTAACTTCATCACGTTTCTCACTTTGTTTCATGCTATAGAGCTCATCAAGATCTCTCAAGCTCATTTATATCTAGATCTAAGATCTAAATCGTATTCATAATTTGTTGATATAGAGAATATCTAGTTGTGGTGAATGTGATCAGCAAAAAGAACGAACTGCACATGGGTCATTCGGGTGTACACATATATAATAACACTTCGAAAACCGCAAAAGAAGAGAGGGCGTGTGTCTGTGTGTGTTTTGTGTGTGTATTGAAAAAACGTGGGG
>JBCHJU010264131.1:0-15139 GCA_039654505.1 Plocamopherus imperialis
CAAACAAAACTAAGGGGGGGGGGGGGGGGGATACAAATGTTTGAATAGAAAAGGCAGCTAGCGATCATCATTTCATCAACCTGCAGGAAGCCATAGTTTCCAGGGATCATGGCTTAACTCTTCATTGTTTTCTTTAGCCAAATACTCAACAACACTGGACACTATCTTACAATTGGCATGAATGCATTTAGATTAAGACCATAGGAATTAAGATGACGAATTATAAAGAATTTAGATTACGAACTAAGAATTTAGATTACGATCTATGAATTTAGATTACGAACTAAGAATTTAGATTACGATCTAGGAATTTAGATTACGATCTAGGATTCAACCCATTCCTACTGGCCTCACTACTCGACACACACATTTTATTGTAAAATTATAATTCAATTAAATACAAGAACATAAAATAAACCAGCTGCACTGTCTCTCTCTCTTTTTCTTCACCTAAACTAAGCACTATAATAATATCATTCAGACAAAATATTTATACCTATTTACTGTTAGTAGATAGAAGATTCATAGAAAAAGCTAATTTATTCAAATATAATGAAATTTAGTTTACAAAACGATATTTGCATGCATGCCTGTGTATGAAATTATAAAAACAAAATAATAGGAACAAACAAAACACTAAATATCTGTATTTTAAAAAATGCAATATGAAAAACATACCTATATAATATGCATGTGTTTATAGCAAGAAACACATACAAGAACAAAAAAATAAAGGGTTTAGCAATGTAACATGGTCAGAAGCAAAACATAAATATACATATAACGTTTGTATCATATATATGTACATTTCCCATCGTTCCAGATTTGGGTTTTTTGTCTTGTCCCTGTATGCCACACCCCAGGTGCAAGCCTCTGTTCATCATCCGCCTCAAGACTGTACTGAGGGCGGCATAGTGGTTCTGCGGTTGAGCGTTGGGCTATGGACCGAGAGGTCGGGGGTTCAAATTTAGTCCACTGTATGGACATGATGCGTTTTTTTCCTTTTAAAATTATAAGCAAGAAAATTTAACCCTGTTGCTTCACTCAACCCAGGTGTCATCTCAAACTTGTCTACGAACAGTTTAAAATTTCTTTACACCTGAACTGTAACCATAGACTATTCTTGCTGTATGTGGCAGATCCAAATCTCCACGCAGCAAAAAAAAACAACAAAAAACAACCAAAAAGCTACAAAACTATGCAGATGACGATATTCCGATCTAAAATAATACCTTATTACATGTATATAAGGCAAAAAGAAGGAGTATATTGGCTCGGCCAATAAGAACGCTCTTCTTTTCTTGGGCGAAGCGATTCCGTGCCACTGTTCCGGGTTCAAGTCTCAGTGGATCCAAATTTTTCTTTCTTATTTTTCTACCAAAAATTCTTCCTCCTGCGTTTGTAATTATTCTCTATGGGGCCATTGAAATTGTCTAGATCTAATGTGTCCGATCTATTTCATTGTGCTATGATGTATATAAGTCAGTGGCATGCTTAATATGATTATGATAGTGCAATGTCCTTAAAAGTCATATCGAGCAATACTAGTTTCTTCACTGTCAGAGTTATAAAGAGTAAAATCATAATCTTTTCTTTCTCCTGAAAAGATCCTTGGAGCTGCACCTAAATATATATATCATGATCCCTAAGACTGTTTAATGAACGACAAACGGCAATATTGTAGACATGATACACTTCACAAATGAATACGGAGTCTCTTCCACACAACTACACTACATGCTGACAATGCTGGCTGAGCTTGTCAAAAACCTGGCCGGCCATTGCATCTCTGTGGTGTGGCAAACAGGGACGGCAAAACACTGTGGACCAGAACGGTTGAAAGACTGGTTGATAAGTTGATAACAGACAGGCAAGAGCAACGAGTTGTACAAGAATCGCTATGGTCCACATTACATACATACGTCTGTACACACATCCTCTTCATTATGCGAAAAAAAAAAAAAAAATTGAAGAAGAACACTTTTCACCTCGAAAAGAGGCAATAAAATAAGACAAAAACTTACTACTCCCTTCACAGAAAAAAGTCCCCCACAAAAAAACAAACAAAAAAACCCCCATCCCCCCACCCCCAAACAATGACAACCATACCCTGCCTCATTCTCTTTACATCACCCCCCCCCCCCACCCCCCCCACACACACACACAACAAATTCCCCATCAAAGAAAGTCAATCCATCCTATAAGTACAGCACGTACAACTGTTGCCATGACAACCCTGGCTATCCATAACAATCAAAGTGAGGAGGGCCACTGTACACTATACATCGTCAACTGTTTTTCCTGATACATACTACAGGAGTTATTGATAGCAACTTGATTGGTTCTCTGTGACCAAAAGGCTCAAAGGCATGCTAATTAAACTGCATGTGTAACAAAACATAGTCTTAGATTTTCGGTCATTCATTCATGTGACCTCCAACAATTTCTAATTATTAACATATTTAGATCATGTCATTATGATATATATATATTTATATTTCAACATTTAACAGTTTAACAGATTCAAGACGACTTGGTAGAACGACAAAGATTCAGCGCTGTGCTCTGGGCCAGTTCCACGGGCTGGCTGGCTGGCGGTGCAGTAAAGTCACGGACATGAGACTAACTGAAGGCCAGCGGGACTTTTTCATGGCCGGTGCAACTTTCTCATAGCCAGTGTGGCCTCTGTTTCCATGCAATACATCCATGGCCTGTCTGTGGTCATGCATGTCATCTTGATGAGATGGCGCAGAATGGTTGAGTACCAGTACCAGTATCCATGCAAATTTTCTGAGTGCAATATGAGTAAGCAGGAAAGAAAAGTAGGTAATAAAAGGACCAAAACTCGGGAGAAATTTCACTTCTGTAACCAGACACTGATTTTCACACAAAGTACACAGCCACAATTCATCCTGAAAATCCGCATTCTACTCCAAATCTATCAAACTCAAATTTACACTCAATCTCCCAGAATTTTGAATTCAAGTTTAAGAGTTGGGCCATCTTATTTAAACACAAATTTTTTTCGTTATTTTTGTTTGTTCCGCACATGTGCGATCAGAAAGACGACCATTTTCCGAGAAGCTCAGGTTGTAAAATTAATTCCTGATAGGCAAGAGAATTCAAAACAGCTTCGTACTCCATTTCTGGATGAAACAGTCTAAAAACTCTAGCCTGGATGATATATCCTCATTTGACAGAATGGGAGGTCTGGTTGGATGGAGGGTTTGAGAGGGGGGAGGGGAGGGGGGAAGAGAGGCTTTCCACTCTGGATGAAGCAACACTGCCAACCGGCCTCGGCCTGGACTTCAACAGGAACTGGTTTTGAACCCAGCCACCTCCATGCTGAGGGTGGCCCCCAAGCCGTTGCAGGACGACGGGTCCTCGCCGCCCATCTGGGCCGTTCTGGCCTTGCCCTTCAATTCGGCCAGGGCCTGGAGCAGTTTCTGGTTGGCAAGGTCAAGGCCACGTATCCGCTTCTCCTGAATCTCGATGACCTGCTGCTTGTGCTCCACAGCGTTGGCCATCTCCTCCTGTTCCCGCCTCAGTTCGTCCTCGACCGTCTGGAGCCTGTGAAAGGAAACGGGAAGAGGTTAGGGCCAGCTGCTTACGAGATCATCAAGATATTTCAATGACGGGCCTATGTCTTACACCTCTATGCAAACACCAAACAAACAGGAACACACTTATGATGTACAAACAAAAGAAGAAAAGAACAAAAAGATAAATATGAAAAACTAAAAGTTTATCTTAAGAGCATTATGCACAATAGTAAGAAACGATGCCCAAAAATATCATCAACAAAAATAATTTTCTAAAAAAAAAAAAAAAAGAAGAAGAAGAAGAAGAAGAAGAAAGAAACTGCAAATTTAATGCACAGAAAATCTTACCTAAAAAAAAAAAGAAGAAAAAAACACACAAAAAAACCCAAACAAAACAAATAAGAAAAAAATATAAAAAATGCACAAAAATGTCCCAAGAAACTTCCATGATTGCTTTCTCTATCTACTTAAAAAAAAATTAAAATTAAAATCTTCTTTCATTTCTTTGTTGCTTGGATATCATCAGTAAAATCATGATGACAAACTGCAGTCTGAGAAAACTGACTCACCTGGAAACAATATCGTTCATCTGTTCATCCTTCTCGGCCTGTTGTCTGCGTAGTTTCTCTTCAGACTCCACCAGCCGCGTCTGCCATTCGTCCATAAGCTGGTGTGTGTCGCACTCGTGGTCCAAGAGCCGCATCTCCGCCTGCTGTAGCCGGCCCTGGGCCTCCAGGAGTTGCTGCCTGAGGACATGGACTTCCTGCTCGTACTGTGGACAAAAGGAACATGATGATGAGGACATGAATGAAGTACTGTAAGTACATCAAAGAAATATGAGAATATGAGAAATAGCTGCATCAGATCTGGTGCTCAAACGTTTACACCGCCTTCATCAAATATAGATAGCCATTTATATATTCATATTTCCCTAATACATTCAGAATGTGGAATAAACTCTCTACCAATGTAAAGTACAGTAAAGATACAGAAGATTTCAAGAAGAAACTTAAATGTATAACACATACATCAAAATACTAGAATAAAAAAGTAGTTAAGGCGCATTGACAAGAATACTCAGCTTTCTGAGTTTGTCAGCTATTAATATCATGAAAACTGATTGAAGACTAAGAAACCTATTGCTTGACATTGTTTGCGTCAAATTAATCAAGTCACAGGATGACAAATGTGATTTTTAATCAATTCAATAGAATTTAATAGACTTTCTCCCATTCATGATGACCAATTATGTCTTAAAAAGCCCCTACAAAGTAGGTATTTTCAAGCCTCTCAGCTAATACGGCTAAAACTTACCCTTGTTTCAATGGCATGAAGAGGACGGTGACAGATTAGATCTATCATTCACTGAATAGGATGTTGGTCTATTGCAGAATACTCTCCCAGCCAAAGCTGTACCCTAATTACAACAAAGTGACATCTAATCCCCTACCCTAGCAAAAAAAAACGAAGCGAAAAATCCCGCCTACCTCCTGTTTCGTCCTCTCCTGCTCCTGGAGTTTCCTTTGGACAGAGCTGATCCCCATATGAACCGTTGACTGCGGGGACAGCCGGCGGTTCGTGGCTGTGGAGGAGGAGGACGAGGAGGAGAGACCCCCAGCCAGGTCCTCCCGGGACAGAGATCCGGTCGGCGACAGGCTGTCGGGCTGGCTGAGGGTGGAGTCCGTGGACGCCCTCTTGGCCGCGTCGCTGGGATGGGCCGCCAGGTGGCTGAGGTCCATGCTCCGCGAGGCCGGATAGGAGGCCCTGCTGGCATTGACGTTGGGAGAGTCCGACGGCGAGTGGTAGGACTTTGACCTAGAGGTGGCACTGAGGGCGATGGGGCTGGCGACGCCGAACTTGGACGAAGACGAGTGGTAGTGAGTGGGCGGCTGTTGGGCCTGGGGTTGCACCGAGGACCGGTGGATCTGGCTGTCGCTGCGGCTGGACAGCCGGGTGGCGAAGGAGTTGGGGCTGTTGGGGGGCGGGTTGGGGTTGGTCAGCGAGTCCCGGTGCCTGGCCAGCTTGGGGGCGTTGTCCAGGTGCCTGGCCCCCGTGCCGGGGTTGCTGTTGTTGTTGCCGCTGCTGAGGGAGCTATTGGAGCCGCTGGGCGTCTGCTGGGCCCTGGGAACAACGGCGGTGTTGTTGTTGTTGTTGTTGCTGTTGTTGGCCAGGGACCCACTGGAGTCGCTCCTGGGCGGCGCTTTCCTGGCCGGGTGCCGGGTGAGACTGCTCAGCGAGCTGCTGGAGTTGGAGTGGGAGGGCGTGTTGGCCCAGGGCTGGGAGGCGGAGGAAGGGGTCGTGTAGCCGGGAGCGGAGCTGATGCTGTGGGTGGAGCTGGACTCATGCATGCTGGCCGTGTTGTGCTGTGTGGACCGCAGCAAACTCTGGGGCGACGAATCACTGCTGCTGCTTGTCTCCAGGGAAGAGCTTGACCTCTCCATCTGATGGGCCGTCTGCCATGGCGGTGCCCCCATGTTGGGGCCATTGTTGTCATTGCTGTTGTTGGCGTTGTTGTTGTTGTTGTTGGCATTGCTGTTGCTAGAAAGAGTGTTGGACATAGCTGACTGAAAAGAGGCTGGGTTACCAGGAGCGTTACTCAAGCTTTTTCTACCAGCGTTCAAATTGGTGCTTGAATGGGAGCTGAAATTCTCTGAGCCCGCACTGTTTCGGTTTTGGGGTTTGGCCGCAGGCACCGGCTTCAATCCCACTACTGGTGGACCACCATCTGTGCTAGTGGACTTTTGCAGAGGGGTACTACGGTAATTGGATGACGTCTGGGATCGGTGCTGGACATGCCCAGCCGAATTGGTAGTGACCCCTGGCCGGTTTCCTGGGGGAAGTCGGCTGATGGGTGGCTGATTTGTGGTAGAGCCGTACTGCTGGTGTGAAAACTGTCTTTGAAACATGGAGTGCCTCTGAAAAGAGGAGGCCGTGGAGGAAGACGATGAGGATGATGAGGTGGACGATGATGAATGAGGAGTGGTGTGCGATGCCGTCGTGGTGCTGGCGAGGGCCTCTCGAGGTGGAAGGAGAGGGGGGCCTGCGTCGTTGCTTCCAGCCGACTCAAATCGGTTGATGTTGCGTTGGTGCTTGCGGGGGAACGTGCTGCAACCGTTGTACCCACCACTAGAAGCGTACGATGACGATGAAGACGTTGAAGTTTGAGCGAACTGGGAAGGTGGAACTGGCTGGTTTTTCACGGACAAGCCGCTTGAGGCGGAAGAAATTGAAGTGACACTGGTCGTCACATGACGAGACACCACAGCTGGGGCCAGGGGCTTACTATGTACGCCACTACCACTGCTAGAGATGTTTGGACGATAGCCATGGCGGGGTGCACCGTTAAGACTGTCTTCACTGCTAGAGCTTGACAACTGTGACAGTTTCTTAAGAGGCGCAATCGACGCTTGATAGTCGGCGCTTGCCGCCATTGCTATATTGGCCGTGGTCGTCTGCGGTTGGAAGTTTTGAGGACGGCTGTTTTTCGACTGAACACTGGCCAGCGATGACCCGGCCGCCCTGATGCCGGGGCCGCCGTCATCGCTGCTTTCCGAAGAATCGCTGGATGGCCTTCTTACAGTTGTGGCCTGGCCCACGGTCAGACGGTGCTGGGGGGGCGTGGGCTTGTGGCTCGAAAGGGCCGGGCCCGGGGCCGGAGCCGAGCCCGGCGGCCGTCTCAAGACTGGCGTGCTCTTCAGGGGTCGCGGGGCGATGGATGGTTTCAGCTGGCCAGGTGGTTCTGGAAGCGATGGCTGCATGTGCTTCTGTCGCTGGTGGTTGAACAGAGGGTTGGCAAAGGCCAAGGGCTGGGCCTGTGTGGGGAAAACAAGGAAAAGCGGAAGAAAGAGTTAGGGGGGGGTTGATCACGGTATGAAGAGACTGGTCATCCTGCAGACCCATCACTTCCCTGGGAGGTGAGTGGATGGAGGATTTGTTTGTTTTGGTTTTCTTTGGCTTGGGATGGGGAGAGACACAGGCTAAAGTTTATGACAAAACTCCTCAATGATCAATGATTTTTGCTCTGAAAGAAAGAATTGGTGAGTCAATTTTTAGACAGGAGGCATTTTGAGACTGTTAGAATCCATGCTAGATTTACAAAGGGGGAGGGTGGGTTAACCAGAGAATGCCAACTTTTGTAATATATATTACAAAACATCTTTCATCTCTATGGTGCCCATAAAAGCTCTTTCCCATTCATTTCATCCACAAAAAGAAAAATAAATCATTACCACTGCCAGCAGAGGAGGAGGAAGAAGCAGAAGAGGAAGAGGAGAAGAAAAAGAAGAAGAGGGGGAGGAAGAGGAGAGAGAAAGAGAAGAAAGAAAAGGACAGGAGGACAGGAAGAAGGCGGGGTTGTGGAAAGGGGAGGAGAAGGAGGAAGAGATATAAATATCAAAAGGACAGGAAAAGAGAGAGAGTTTGATGAAGTCTACGATCAAGGGATAATCAATGTAACTTTTTAGATTTTCTCACATTTTTCTGGTCTTATTTTGACACATATATATAAAAAATAAAAAAATCAACAAGAACACAATGGAGAAAAAAACAACAGCAAAATGAAACATAACCAACACAAAATTGTGTGTGTGTGTGTGTGTGTGTGTGTGTGTGTGTGTGTGTGTGTGTGTGTAAAAAATGAGAATGCATTACAACACACACCTAATCAGTTCTGAAAAAAGCAACAATAAAACTTTCTGGGAAAAAAAATTGTGGAAAATATTTTTTTTTAACTTAATTAAAACATACAACAGGAAAACAATGAAAACATGGGCCCATATAAATACTACGCTCTAGAATGTTTCACAAAAAGTATTCTGATAACTAGGTCAGCTATACACAACAACAATAACAACAAACAAAAAAAAACAACAAAAAACCCAGAGAGACAACAGAACGTCTAGGAAGCAGTGTAAAAAATATTACTGCCACAAAGAACACACTAACATAGCCCAACAACAAAACATGGCTAGCTGAAAAGACAAAATGTTATAATACCATAATAATAATAATTTAATAAAATGACAAAAAAAAAAAGTAAAGGACATAAGTTGTAGCAATATAATGAAAGTAAAACAATAAAACTGATAAAATAATATCAAGATGATAGGCATATAAAAATAATATTCTACTGCAGTACAAATACAAGGACAAAAAACAAAAAACAAGAAAAAATCTCATCTAACAGCCAGAAACGTTTAGCCGTGAAGTGAAAGAGAGACACAACACACAGGCAGCTCACAACATCCAATGAAGAAGACATTGTCTAGTCCATATACCGAGTGATGGTTTCCATTAAAAAAAGAAACACATGACATCATCGGCTAAAATTCACACAGAAACGCAAGACATCACCAGCTTGAAGTCAAACAAAAAAACATTGCATCATCTGCTTAAAGTCACACAAAAACATGTGACATCATCTGATTGAAGTCACACAGGACCAAATTGAGTTCCTGGCGCCACAACAAGCTAACAATTTAACAATGTGAAGTTCCAATCAATAAATTGGTGTTGCATTTTCCATACCAGTACCATGAATTTTCGATCGTGCTTTCGGTTATATTTTAACTTATAATGGTTTAGAAAAATAAAGCACGTTGAACAGGTTATAATGGGTTTCCTTTGTTGGATGGTGTATGTACATTATATTAAAATTATATTTATCCAATATATGGCCAGAGCTTGTTAATATCAAAATATTAAGCTTTGTGGGGTTTTTTGTTTTTCCAGTTAGAAAAGATTATAATTTGATACACTGCGAAGAGATGGAATAGCGACAGGGACCCAAACAAAAACAAAACACAAAAGAAAAAATAAACAACAAAAAACACCCCCACCCCCCCCCAAAAAAAACAAAAAACAAAACAAAAAACAAAAAAGCAAAAAACAAAAAACAACTGAAAAAAAAATACTCTAAAAAAAAAAAAAATAATAATAGACAATCACAATTTAAACATCTTCAGAACTAATCCTTAAATGACCTAAAAAATAAAATATATATATAAAAAATCAGCATAAAAACGCTTACAACAAGAATAAAACAACAACAAAAGACAAAACGCAGCAGTAAGAATTTCAAAAAGGAAAATAAAAATACATATAAGTAACCCATGTATTTCAAATATAATATATGGACTTCATATTATATATACTGAAAATGTGAATCATATATTATAATATTTGGTTTGAAAGAACATGTTTTGAGCTTCAGGTCCTCTCCTTAGGAGAGAATTGCTGCAAAAATATCTAACCGAGAATTGTTAAGAACAGCTAAATTGATTTTCTTGTTATGTTTCATTTACTACCACACCTAAACACACTTTACTTTGCTTTTTATGACGTACAAAACATTATACTGAAAAAATGTAAGGAACCAAAATATAACAAACTATACGTAAAATTGAAGTTTCAAATGTGAAGTTTACAATGTTTTCCATATAATTTCTTGTTGGACTTAAATACCAATCAGTTATTAAAGTATTCGAAATGGATTATAATACTCTAAATAAAAAATACATGTATACGCAGAGTTATAAATAATAATTTAGCTGCATTTTAAAATTCAATACAGGAAAAATTACTGTAAATAAAACCCGCGAAGATCAACGATTTCATTGTCCAGTCACTTCTTGACCACAACACACACATCATACACACACACACACACACATATGATACATGCATACACAAACACACACACATAGAGACACAGCTCTTTGCTGCTCCTAAAAAAAACTTAGTTACAATTACATACTAAAAACACAAACTGTCAAATTGCTTAGTCAAAGCATCAGTTGGTGAGCCTTAGCAAGGATCTAGATAGCAGGGTCAGCAAGTCATTTACCCTTTGACTACTTCCAGCCCACACGTATCGGCATGAGCATGATTTAACTCTTTGACTACAATTTTGCAAAACGTATATATATATATATATATGGTGGTCACAGTGGCGCAGTCAGTTGTACGTTCGGCTAACAACCGAAAGGTTGGTGGTTCGAACCCTGTCAGGGGCATTGTGATTTATCCCTTGGGCAAGGTTATTTACACTACTTGCCTCCGTTTGCGGCGCTGCTCTGCGGCTGACGCTCGGTTTTTGGTAGAATCAAAAGACAAATTTTCCTTAGGGGATGAATAGAGTGGTATTTTATTTTTTTATTTTTTTTATATATATATATATAAATATTAATATATAACGGGATGAACATGGATGTGTTCATCCCGAAACATACTATTATGTAAATTGTAGTCAAGGAGTTCAAAGCCATGCTCAATTTGATATAAATCGGCTTTAAGTAGTGAAAGAGTTAACCATCTTCCAACAAAGGAAGAATACCCACACAAAAAAAACATCTGATTCTTTTTTTTTAGATTTCTACATTAGTAATGAAGGCTATCCTATAGGCCGTGTATAAAATTAAAAAGTGTATAAAATTTAAAATTGTAAGTACAGTAAAGAAATCTGGAATCATTCACAATTCTGAAACATGATTCGACTAAAAGCAAAATATTTGATTAAAAAAGAATGTTAAAATATTTCATGAATATTATTTTGTAGTTTGCATTATAGGGGGGAAAAAATCGGAGGGTGTCAATTTTAAATTTAGAGCCAGATTAATTTATTAAGTGTAAAGAATTTTATTGCATTGAATTATCATGGTTATCAATTTAGCATGGCAACACACAAATCTAAGACTATGAACCCAAGAAATTAAAGGAAAAGGATATAAATGTTACTCTAGACTTGCAGGTTTTAGTACAGTAGAGCACACATATCAATCAATATCAATTGTACAACTTCAAACTTTATTTTCTTTATCTCATGCATGAATGGTTATTCTTGTCAGATATCATTGTAATCTAATTTTTCCTGTTCTTCAATTTACTACCTCTCAGCACCCTGTTAATGCTTATTTTTCATTGTTTTTGTTTCATAACAATAACAAAAAAGATTTAACTATCCCTGTAAATTTAACGTTCAGTGCTCTACCGTACACTTTGCAAGGCGTGTGTTTTTGGGGGGGTTGGGAGAGAGAGAGAGAGAGAGAAAAAAAAAAAAAAAAGAAAAACCAGCAGAAATGAAGCAGGGTAAGCCGAAAGGAAAAAATGGAAAGAGAGAAAAGGGTGTAGGGGTGGGTGGTGGGGGTTGGAGGGCCCGTAGCCCACACCAAAAGAAAAAGCCGCAACTTACGAAGGGCTCATAGCGAATGACGGGTGACTGAATCAACTCTCGTGTCATTTCATGCTGACTACGAGGTGCGGGCGCGCCTGTGTTTTGAGGGGGGCGTGGGGGAGGGGAAAACAGACCGGCTTGGAAGGTCAAGGCCACCCGGGGGCCTGGGGTCACAACCTGTAAAGGAAGGGTCGTCAAGGGTCATGCTGGCCTACAAGGCTTGGAAAGTTGATCAGGCAGAAAACAGAAGAAATATAAAAAAAAAAAATGCAGTCAAATCAGTCTCCATGTTCATCTGTGTGTTTGTCTAGGCCAGTGTTTCACCTCTTCCTCTGGAAGACATTTTTGAGACTTGGGAGGCAGTATTGAGGACAACTTCCAATCTCCTTTTTTAGCCTCAATTATCAAAATCATTTCTTCAAAATAAGCATCATTTTCAGAGAGGACAAAATCTACTGTATTTTCAGGAGGGGAGAAAAGAAAGGAAAAATAATAATACATATATATATTCCATTTTGAATGAATAAAATCTACATACCAAATGAAGGGGAAAAAAACAAAGAAACAAAAACAGAACAAAAGAACAAAAAAAATAAAAACAAATACAAAAAAAACCCAAACCAAACAAACAAAAGAGAAATGAAAAAATATAATCAAATGAAACAAAAAATAAACAAATAAAAAATAAAAATGAACGAAACAAAAAGTGGGACAAACGGGAGCCCATAGGATTCGATTCCCCTCACTACAAATTATAAAAGATGGAAAGAGTTTTCAAAGCTTAAAGAAACAGACTCAAACTCTTTTCTTCAGAACAGGAAAATGTTCACCAAAAGTAAAACTTGAAATAACAGAAAGGGAAAACGAAAAATTTGAGAAAGACCCTGCGAGATGTTCGAAGCTGTGTATGTGTGTACAACTTTATATTTAAATGAAAGGGACACACATGTAATAATAACAAGAATAATAATTTTAACTTTCAGGGTATAAGGGCAAGTTGGACCATCTCCCCTCCACAAATCTACATCCTCTACCAAAAGTTATAAAACACTGCCAATCAATCTCACGTTTCAGATTCTGCTGACTGTCAGTATGTATGTGTGCAGATCCCTTTTGGAAGGAATTTAACAAGGAGAGATGTTTTGGAAGGAATTTGACATTGAGACATCGCTTTGGAAGGAATTTAACATTGAGACATCGCTTTGGGAGAAATTTAACATAGAGACATCACTTTGGAAGGAATTTAATATTGAGACATCGCTTTGGAAGGAATTATATATTGAGATATAATTGCTTTGGAAGGAATTTAATATTGAGACATTACTTTGGAAGGAATTTAACATTGAGACATTACTTTGGAAGGAATTATATATTGAGAAATTGCTTTGGAAGGAATATAACATTGAGACATCGCTTTGGAAGGAATATAACATTGAGACATCGCTTTGGAAGGAATTTAATATTGAGATATTGCTTTGGAAGGAATTTAATATTGAGATATTGCTTTGGAAGGAATTTAATATTGAGACATTGCTTTGGAAGGAATTTAATATTGAGACATCGCTTTGGAAGGAATTTAACATTGAGACATCGCTTTGGAAGGAATTTAACATTGAGACATCGCTTTGGAAGGAATTTAACATCATTGGTGAAATCACTTTGGATGGAGGTAAACATTGACAATGACTGGGAATGAAAGGAAAGAAGTGCCCCTTTTTTTCAAATGACAATGGACTTAATGGCTTCAAATGACAATGGACGTAATGGCTTCAAATGACAATGGACGTAATGGCTTCAAATGACAATGGACATAATGGCTTCAAGTGACAATGGACGTAATGGCTTCAATTGACAATGACACGATGGCTTCAAATGACAATGGGCGTCATGGCTTCAAATGAAAACGGACGTAATGGCTTCAAATGACAATGACTTTCCACTACCTAGATCAGTGTCTGCTGTCCTTTCGATTTCTCTACTGCTTGGACTGCAATGCTATATATGTACATCAATTCCAACTGTCTAGTGGCAAATGCTTGTTTAGACAAATAAAAACAGCAGGATTTATGAAATGTTGGCATTCTACAATAGCAAACCTTTACAGAATACTCTTCAACTTTGGAACAATCCTATCCTTTTCATTGAAAAAAAAATAAAAATTGAGTAACTGCCCTTGGCCTGCAGGAAAGCCATCATAACATTATAGATTTCATAACCCCACCTGCCTGCTGGATTTCAACTCACCTGGCTATCACTGCGAGTTGTGCTGGCACTTGCATCGTCCGTGTTAGTCGGAACATCCTCGTCCATAAATGGAATTAAATCGATGTAATCCCCGTTCAAACTGTCTGCTGCCGTCACCATTTGTGACCACGACTCGTTGACGCGATCCTGGCTGAATGTGCCACGGCTTTGTCCGCTAATCACAGAAACATCCGCAACTGGTACATGCTTCCTTCTCCTCCCCCTGTCGTCTATAGACTCGTCGCCAGACGCCGATCTCGACCTAGAGCTCGAGTTGGCAGACGTGGTCAGATTGGCCTCTGAATTGGCCCTCTCCCGCCCCAAGTCCGGCGTACCCTGGGAGGACTTTCGGGCCGTGGATATGTTATCCGAGGAGCCTCCACAGAGGTTGAGCATGTCTATCATGTCAGTGAGTTTGCCCGTTGGCGAGGCCGGCTGATCTCCCCTGCCAGCCGCGTGGGTGACGGCGGCTTCCTTGGCGAGGCCAGGAGCCGGCTTGGACGGCGATGGGATGTGGGTCATGTTGTCGTAAATCTGCGACCTTCGCGACTGCTTCTGTTGTCCCACCGTGGGGTCGTCAAAGGCCTTGCTGAGTTTGTCCAGAATGACGTGCAGGTGTTCAAACTTGTCACCCAGGGCCTGCATAAAGAAAAAAAAAACCCAAACAAAAACGCTATTACATATGGATGAAATCTTTTCATGACACTTATATGGATGAAATGACATCTATGAATGGATTTTTCTCATGGAACTATGGGTGAAGTGACATCTACAGATGAAATCTCTCGATGGCACCACGGATGAAGCGACATCTACAATGAAATCTGTCAAAGGCAACATGGATGAAATGACCTATATGGATGGAATTTTCCAATGACACTATGGATGAGTATTTCACACTGCTATGAATGAAGTGACAAATATGGATGCCATCCCTTAAATGCCACCAATGAATGAAATCAGGGGCTCATCATTAAATGTACTCCAAGAACTATTAAATACCCCACCCCCCTCACCCCAGTTTAAACCCAAAACCAAAAAAACTTCCCACTCCAAAATAAAAAACAAAAACAAAACAAACAAAAACACCCAAAACCAAAAGACCCCTCCCTCATCTAAAAACAACAAATATCAAACAAAAACCCCCTAACAAAGTACAAAACAGAGAAGTTAGAAAATACCC
>JBCHJU010265238.1:0-15129 GCA_039654505.1 Plocamopherus imperialis
CACTTTCGACCTCAACCACTTTCGTTTTAAAAAGGTCTTCACAAAACGGAAAAAAAGAGAGAGAGAGAGAGAGAGAGAGAGAGAGAGAGAGAGAGAGAGAGAGAGAGAGAGAGGTGTGTATTATTATTAGGTTATTAAAACTATCACATCAAATCGTATTAAAAGTCCAAACATATTATTATCTTAACATCATCAAATCATGCGAGATATACAACAAGAATGGAAAACATACGTTATATTGCATCACATTATATCAGATCATTTCACATTATTATATTACATAAATATAATTGATTTTAACCAAACCCTAATAAATATTACATATGTCATTAGGTTTCCATGATATCATATCTCATTAAATTGCATCAAAAATAGCATCATATTATAATGCCACACCATACCATTTCAAAACAAATTGTACAATTTTGTCATATTGTAACAAAGTAAAAATATCAAATAACTGCCAATTCATGATTAGAATCCGAGAAAAAAATGAAAAAAAGGTAAACAAGTAATTGGACTCGTTACAAAATATTAATTAGACCTGTATTAGAATAATATGGAAATTGCGTTTGGAGTCCTCTTTCTAAACTGCAATCAATTATAGAGAGGAGAGCGACAAAACTATTAACTGTAATTCAATGTGTGTCTTACGATGAAGGACTAACATATAATATCTCAAATTACAGTCTCTAAAATAATTATTATATCAAAATTAATCAGAATCAATTATTTCCAATTTTCCCGTGTAGGTTTTACGAGTGTGAGTTGGGAGGGGGCGGCAAATTCAAAAAGTAGCTCGACAACAGTACATGAATGAGTATGAAAAAATTCATTTATTTCTAGAATAGTCAACATATGGAATAATCTTCACTCTCGATCCAAATGCTCTGAAAGTTTAAACCCATGCAAGAATGCCATTGGTATAGAGCTCCAAAGGAAAGTGTATGAATATGTCGTTCTTGTTCTAATGTGGACCATTTTGTTATAAGATACATGCATTATTATTATTAATATTGAGTGGAATTGGTGCATTTAAAGCTAAATCTTTGTCACCCGTATGTGATATGATATGGTATGGTACTTTGCTGCTTTTGCGGCTGCACTGCTAGTTGAAAGTAAAAAATGGTGCTGTTCAAGAATAATGTGACAGTATGCTATTGTTACGGACAGGTTAATTTCAATGCTTTGAGTATAAAATAATGTGTACATTGAACAATTAGTATTGCAACATCGATTAAACGCATTGCAATTATTTTTTTTTATTTGTATCAATATATGGACTGAACAACTAATATTTCGATAACGTTTACAAAAGATATAACACTACATTCTAAATTTCTAATCAAGCTTTGTAATGATATGATTATCACGATGACTTACGTATTGTTGCTTTGTGTTGATAGCATTAAAGCAATAGAATTAAGAAGCCATGTTGCTGATAAAAATCGTGAGAATATCATATCATATCATCAGATCACGTACAAGGGATAATAGGATCATTGTCCTTTAAACGCCCGAATCTAAGATATTTCACAATGCAAAAGAGATTAATAGACTGAGCAGATACATACTTAAAGGCAGTCCTTTCCATTGATCAATCAGTCAAATATAAATCATACCCTACATATTATAGTATACATAAACAATATATTATATGTATAAATTATACAATGGTCTTGTCAAATAGAATTAAAGTTATAGCATCAAACAAATTTAAAAAATTACAGTTACTTATCATAGTTGAGCTATTCATCAAAGGCAAACATTAAATGACCAAGTTCCTTATCAATGACAGTTTTTGATAATATTCAAGAAAGTAGCATCCTTGGTCTCAACTTTCAGGTCGTTCCACGTTCTCACCGTTCTGAAAATGAAGGAGTATTGCCAAATTTTTGTCTTACACCTTTCATGGTATACTTTATATTTATCTCCTCTGGTATTAACACTTGAGAAAGAAAAAAATTTGACGGGTTGATATCATCAATACCATGTACTATATATCTTAATAACTTGAAGATTTAAAAAATGTAAATATTTTGAAATATAATCAAAGAAACCAAAACTATCTTTTGGACGCTAATGCGTTTTATTAAATACGTAAATAAGGTAATGCTTCTAAAATGACCTTCTTGAGACGCAAGCAACTGAGTCTTATTTATTATGCTTTTTCATCTGATTCGACATGTCCAATGAATCAGCCTAAACGAGCAAAACGTATTGATTAATTCAACTCCTCCAAAGGCATGAGAACATGGGGAAGATTGAGTGATAACCTGCACACACCAATGCAGTCCACCCAATGTTCTTCGTGGTGGTCCACAAATTCCTTGATACTACATTTTCAGACTTCCACAGAATGCTAGCACATTCGGCGTGGCCATACAAACATGACAGCACAAAAGCCTCTAACCCCTTGTCGTGGGTAGTGTGTACATCCACAATACGTTGAACACATCGAACGTGGCCTTGATAGACCGCATGCATCAGAGCTGTAAATCCGAATCTGTCCTTGACATTGATATCAATGCCCTTCACTTCAAAAAGAGGTTCAACGCATTTGACATTACCCACAATGCTTGCCACTATAAGCGCCGTACGACCATCCTCATCTACTGCATTGATATCAATGTTCTTCATTTTAACAAAACATTCAACGCTTTCAAAATAGCCTTGACTGCATGCCGCCATCAGTGCTGTGCATCCATTCTCTGACGAGGCATTGAAGTCTGTCTCCTTTTCCTGGAGAAGAAGTTCAATACATTCAAAGTAGTTTTTGTTCAACGAATAAATAAAAGCTGTAATTCCATGATTGTCCTTTGCATTGATGTCAATGTCCTTATGTCGAAGCAAACGTTTCACGCATTCAGCATTTCCTTTTCCACAGGCGAGCATCAACGAAGTCATACCATTCTTATCCTTGGCATTAATATTAATGCTGGTTTCTTGGAGAAGGCATTCAACACATTCAACATGGTTCTGGCCGCATGCAAACGTTAAAGCCGTTACACCGTTATCGTTCATGGCATTGATATCAATACCTTCTATTCCAACGAGGAATTCGACACATCTAACATGACCTTGATCGGATGCTAACATTAGTGCCGTCATCCCTTCCACGTCCTTGGCATTGATGTCGATGTTCTTCACCTTAACAAGGCTTTGAACGCATTCAGCATGGTCAAATATGCACGAGAGCATCAATGCCGTCATTTTACTGATGGTCACCGCATTGATATCAATATTCTTTGCCTGAATGAGCTGTTCAACACAGTCAACATGACCTTGCCTGCACGCTATTATTAGAGCTGTTAATCCTGACTTATTGCAAGCATTGGTATCAAGATTCCCTTCCTGGGCCAGACGTCTAATACATCTCACGTGACCTTCAAAGCTTGCGACCATTAGTGCCGTCAACCCGTTCTCATTCGTTGCATTGATATCAATTTTGTTTGCCTTTAACAGACGTGCAACACAATTAACACGGTCATGGTGACATGCCATCATTAGAGCTGTCATCCCATTCTCATCCAAAGCGTTCACATCAATGTTCTTTAACGCAACAATACGGTCAACGCATTCAACACGACCTTGGTGGCATGCCAACCTAAGCGCTATCTCCCCAGCATTTTCCCTGACCCCATCACCATCGGCGTTCTTTGTTACCTTAGTTAGACGTTCAGCACATTCAATATGGTTTTTGGTGCATGCAAGCATAAGTGCCGTATACCCGGTGTCATCTATGGCATTAATGTCTATGTTCTTTGTTTGAATAAGTTGTTCAATACAGTTCTCGTGACCTTCCTTGCTTGCTAACATTAGTGCCGTCATGCCGTTCTTATCTCTTGCATTGATAACGATGTTCTGTAGTTCAACAACTCGCCTCAGGCATTCGACCTGACCATGGAGGCATGTTAGCATCAGAGCATTCATTCCATTCAAACCCATTGCGTTGACTTCAATATTCTTTACGTCGACAAGACGTTCAACGCACTGAACATGCCCTTTAATGCATGCCGTCATAAGAGCTGTTAACCCAGATACATGCATGGCATTAACGTCGATGTTTTTTGCCTTAATAAGATGTTCAACGCATCCAATACGATCTTGAACGCATGCAAACATGAGGGCCGTCGTACCATCATTATCTACGGCATTGACATCCAATGTTGATTTTTTGCCTCTGTTTTCATGCACGCCATCTATGCCAATTAGTTCTACCCCAACAAGACGTTCAACACATGAAGTATGGCCTGCATGGCACGCTTGCATCAGCGCCGTCATTTTCTGGTTGTTTGCGGCATTGATGTCAATGTTCTCTTCTTGAACAAGACGTTCAACACATTGAGCAAAGCCCAGACTGCATGCCATCATTAGAGCCGTAAATTTGTTATGATTCATGGCATTGATATCAATGCCTTTTACCTTAACAAGTCTCGCAACACATTCGAATTGTCCCCTATCACATGCAAACATCAAGGCTGTCATTCCTGTATCATCCATAGCATTGACAAGGATGCCCTTCACTTTCAAAAGACGTTCAAGACATTCAACATTGCCTTGAGAGGATGCGTGCATCAGTGCTGTCATTCCTTCTTTATGCATCGCATTGATGTCAGTGTCTTTATGCTTGATAAGATGATCCACACATCGCACGTGACCTTGAGTGCATGCAGACATCAATGCGGTCATTTTCGTATCATTGAAGACATTGATGCGGATGCTTGTCACTTCAACAAGACGAACAAGACAATCAATGTGGCCCTCCAAGCATGTACACAT
The DNA here is from genome assembly GCA_039654505.1 of Plocamopherus imperialis. Taxonomy (NCBI): domain Eukaryota; kingdom Metazoa; phylum Mollusca; class Gastropoda; order Nudibranchia; family Polyceridae; genus Plocamopherus; species Plocamopherus imperialis. The sequence continues at coordinate 4,783 of JBCHJU010265238.1, forward strand.
AAGAGCCGTCAATCCGCTATTATTCACAGCATTGACATCAATGTCTTTTACATTAACAAGATGTTCCACACATTTGACATTGCCTACCTGGCATGCCGCCATTAATGCTGTGATTCCAGTGTCGTTAAAGGCATTGCTATTAATGTCCTTTGACTGGAGAAGACGTTCAACACATTCCGCATGCCCCCCACGGCAAGCATAAATTAGCGCCGTGAGTCCCACGTGATCTTTGGCATTGGTGTCTATGTTCTCTACCTGAACAAGCCGATGGACGCAATCAGCATGGCCTTCAATGCATGCGAACATAATCGCCGTCTTTTTCAAATTGGTCTCGGCATTGATATCAATGCCCTTTAAATCAAGAAGACGGTCAACACATTTTGTATAACCTCGAGAGCATGCGAACATTAGAGCTGTCATTTTATTTTTATCTGCTGCGTTAATGTCGATGATATTTGTATCCACGAGGAGATTGAGACAATCAACGTGTCCATTTGCGCAAGCCAGCATGAGTGCTGTTCTGCCGTGAATGTCTTTTTCATTAACATTTATACCTTGAACTGCAACAAGATCTTTCACACATTCTGTGAAACCGTATTTACTAGCAAACATGAGTGCTGTAGCACCATTTCTGTCAATGGCATTGACGCGCATGCCTTTCCGTGCGATAAGTCTCATCACGATATCAATGTGATCCACACATGCTGCTAACATCAATGGACTCATACCGCCTACCTCTGTGCTCTTAACATTCAATTTCCTGTCATTTAAATATAATTTGGTCAATTCATCCTCTCCATTCAAAGATGCCCACATGAAAGCAGTCATGCCGTTCACGTCTTTAGTATTTGGGTCGACGCCAGCAGCGATGAGTAGTTTACAGCAATCGGCATTGCCATTCTCGGTGGCGAACATCAAAGCATTCCACCCATTTCTGTCGGTCAGGTTGATGTCAATGTCTTTTTCCCGAAGAAGTCGTTCGACACATCCTGACTTCCCACTCAGTGACGCCATCATTAACGGAGTTACTTTGTTGTTATCGCTGTCATTGATTTTGGCTTGACCAGTATGGAGTAAACTATAAACACTTCCAGTGTGACCATCAGTGCACGCATGCAATAATGCAGTAGCGCCTTTATTGTCTTTAGCATCAACATCGACACTGAGAGAACGAAGCAAACTTTTGACACAATCAGTGTTTCCAAACATACTTGCATACATCAATGCTGACCGTCCTTTTTTATCCCTCGCGTTGACATCTATGTCAGGATACTGAAGAAGAACATCAACGCATTCAGTATAGCCCATGTCACTTGCCAACATCAATAATGTCTTTCCGTTTTCACGGATATTGACATCAATTTTACCTTCAGAGAGGATAGATTTCATGTCAAGGTGACGTCCCGTTCTACAATACAGTCTTAATGACCTTTGTTTTCGTTGAGTTGACAAAATGTCATCCGTAACCTTTTCACAATTGTTTTCAACTTGCCTCTTATTCAAGGACGATTCATCAATTCCTCTAGCCCGGTAAAAGTCAAAAATGGCATCTGAACATCGATAACGCATGTATTTCTTCGCAATGTTTTTAGCTGTTAACCCATCATTGTCTATTGCAAGTATGTCTGTTGTTTCGTTTCGAATCAGACGTTTAGTGCAATGGAGGTGACCGTTTCGACAAGCAAACATCAGTGCTGTCCATCCTGTATTAGTTTTAGCATTCACATCAAGGCCATCAGCTCGTAGCAGGTCATTCAGGCATTTATCGTGACCATGTTGGCAGACTAGCATGAGAGCCGTCTTACCAGAAATGTCTTTGGCATTCACATCAATACCATCTACCATGAGAAGTCTGATGATGTCAATATGTCCTAGTGCTGCTGCGAACATCAGCAATGTTCTGTTCCTGTGACCCCTTTTATTTATATCCACGTCCTCCACCAACAATAGGAAACGTTCAATCCATTGAGTGTTTCCGTTCAGACCTGCTATCATCAAGGCTGTCATGTCTTTATTGTCTGAAACGTTCATGTCTGCTTTAGCTTCTATCAGACGTTCAATGCATTCATGATTGCCATTCTCACTGGAATACATTAACGCTGTCCAACCCTTAGAATCTCTGGCATTCACATTTACGCGAGGCCACAGTCGGCCAACCAGCTCCACCTTGCCATCCAAGCAAGCAAGCATGAAGAGAGTAATACCTTTATTGTCACAAGACTCCACATCAAGACCATTTACCAACAAAAGTAACGTCTCAATCCCCAAAATGCCATTCAGATAACCTTGCATAAAAGATGTCCTGCCCTTTTTATTTCGGACATTTATATCAACACCTTTAATTTCAGTGAGTTTTGACCATACTTCGATTCTTTTCATTTTAGTGACTTTTGACCATACTTTCATTGTCGTAGTATTGGGTTTACAAGCAAGCATCAAAGCTGTCTCTCCGTTTTTATTTTTGGCATTCACATCGATACCTTGCACTTGAGATAGTCGATCCACACATGCAAGATGTCCATTCTGGCATGCAAACATGAGTGCCTTCATCCCATTTACATCACAGGCATTTACGTCGATGTTCTTTGTCTCAAAGAGATGATCCATACATTTCACATGGCCATTTTCCGATGCAAACATCAACGCTGTCTTTCCATTTATATCCGCGGCATTAACATCAATGATCTCAATCTCAAGTAGACGACGCACGCATTTTTCATGACCATTTGAACATGCTAGCATTAATGCCGTCATTCCATTGTTATCCACGGCATTAATATCAATGTCCTCTACTTTAAGGAGAAGATCAACGCATTCACTGTGACCATTCTCACTGGCTATCATTAGTGCAGTAACTTTATTTGTATTGGCGACATTAACATCAATGTTCTCTGTTTGGAGCAGAAGTTGCACGCATGCAACATTGCCATTCTTACACCCTAATATCAGTGCAGACATTCCATCTGCATCCCTCGCATTAATATCGATTTCTTTCCTCCTAACAAGAAGACGCATAATTTTAACATGCCTGTTCATGCATGCAAACATTAATGACGTAAATCCATTTATATTTGAGGCATTAATTTCTGTCTCATTTTTCTCGGTAAGACATTGCGCACATTCATAATGGCCATTCTCGCATGCATACATGAGTGGCGACGATCCATTTCTATCCTGGGCATTAATATCAATGTCATCTGTCGCAACAAGAGAGCTCACGCATTTAAAATGGCCATTCTCGCATGCAAGCATGAGTGACGTTGATCCATTTATATCTTTGGCATTTACATCAATGCCATCTTTATCAACAAGACAACGCACGCATTCAACATGGTCATTCTCGCATGCAAGCATGAGTGACGTTGATCCATTTATATCTTTGGTATTTACATCAATGCCATCTTTATCAACAAGACAACGCACGCATTCAACATGGCCATTCTCGCATGCAAGCATGAGTGATGTTGACCAATTCATATTCTTGGCATTGACATTTATGTCCAGTTCAAGAATATAATGGGCACATTTAAAATTGCCGTTTCTGCATGCAAACATAATTGCCGTCATTCCATTTACGTCAGTGGCATTAACGTCAATGTTGCTTATCTTGGTAAGTCGTTCAACACACTCATCGTTACCATTCTGACATGCGTTCATTAGCGATGTCATTCCCTTTCCATTCTTGTAATTGATAGTAAGGTCCCCCACCGTATCAAGGTTCGGCAAGCAGTCTAGGTACTCATTCTGGCTTGCAAAAAACAATGTCACGATGTCATTCATTTCCTTGGCATTGATGTCGATGCCCTGCATCTGGACAAGAAAATGAACACATTCAACGTGACCATTAAAACATGCATGCATTAGTGCTGTCATCCCCTGCATGTCCTTGCAGTTGATATCAAGCATATCTTCCTTTGCGAGGTGATACACACAATCTAAGTGGTTATTCTGACATGCAAACATTAGGGCCGTTCTTTTATTTTCATCACGTGCATTAATATCAATATCAGTGTACTCTGTGTCAACAAGAGCACACAAACAGTCACTGTGACCATTCTGGCATGCGGACGTTAAAGGAGAAAATCCATTTATATCCGCGTCATTCACAGCAACGTTTTCTTGCTGGAGAATATGACGCACACATTCAACATGACCTTTGGTACATGCACAGTTTAAGGCTATTCTTCCATTTAGGTCCCGAGCATTAATATCAATGTCCTTTTCCTGGAGAAGACGATCCAAACAATGAACATGACCTAGGTCACAGGCATTAACTAACGCCAATTGCCTTGACTCAGCAATGGTGTATGTACATGTACCGTCTTGTCTGTCCCTGATCTCTGGGAGACACTTGAAGCAAGGAGCATCGCTTTCACTTTCACCACATGCGGGTCCATCCATATCGTTATGGTTTTGGGTTTCTTTTCAAGTTGCCGTTATATTTCGTATTTATGACGCTTCTATTAATATGCCACATTATGTCATGTTCCTAATGTATGTGATTTAATACTCTCTAGGTTCAGTACAACGATTCAATGTTACTTTGTGATTCCAAGCGATGGGTTGGGGGATTTTTTGTTGCTTTGTCTTTCTTTTCGTTTGTTTATGGTTAGGGTGTGGGGTCAAGACATATTTCATAAGACTGTACTGCAAAATACTACAAAATATCTCTAAAAATAGCATGAACAGTAGAATATGCTATAGTACATGACCAATGGATAGCAATGGATAGGTAAAGTAAATACATTTGAAGAAGGTTTCAATCAATCAAGACATCTCGAAGAAAAGCAGCACTACTTTGGACACACTAAGGTTAAAGCCGTTGACAAGATGACTAAGTATAACTTAAAAAAAAAACATTTCCGGCCGCATTTGTCGGGTTCAAAATGAATAATGTTTGAAAAAAAGAAGGGGAATACTACAAAATACATGGAACAGATGTGTTGAAAATGGGTCGCATGCTCCTAGTTACCCTGGGGCGGGTATATTCAGATTCATTCTAGCGCATTCAGATTGTGGAATGAGCTTTTTACCTCAAAGATAAATAATATATTAAGCAGAAACTTAAATGCGCAACACTAATACTATTACAAAACTACTGGATGGAGCAAGATGCGCTTTACGTGTATTGACAAACACACTACACTCTGCTGAATTTGTCAAGGACCTTATTTTGAGGACTAAGAGACTTGGATTGACGACCGTGGCCCAAAACCCATTGCAATGTAGAGCCGTCTTCGCAGCCTTGTGTTCAAACAGGGTCTGAGTGTGGGCAGACTGTTGAATTCAGCACAATGTTGCAATCCGTAGAGCTGAAATTGAATCAAAAGCACGTACATATTATATATTTAATTGGTGATGATTGTAGCTTTAAAGCGGAGACAGTAAAGTAAGTTTCATTGCACATTGTGATTAATAATATATCATTGAATACTTTAGTTAGATATCCGGTTACACATTTCCCTCCGATGTTTAAAATGTTTTTGATCTGCTTTATGTTTCCTTTTGTCTTGGTTTCGTTTGTTTTTCTTTTTGTTTTGGGTTTGTCTATTTGTTGTGTTTGTTGTTGTTGTTGTTGTTGTTGTTTTTGTTGTTGTTGTTGTTGTTGTTGTTGTTTTTGTTGTTGTTGTTGTTGTTGTTGTTGTTGTGTTGTTGTGTTGTTGTTGTTTGCTTTTATTTTTGTATTTGTTTATTTGTATATTTTTGCTGTTGTTTTTATTTTCTTTGTAGTCGTCTTGGAATTTTCCGGTAGCATTTCATTTCGAAGGCAGTGATCTGTTTGGCGCATGCATTGTTGATGGGCGTGCATGCCGTGCCTTGCAGTGTCCTCTGTTTGGTGTTTTGTACATTGCCCCTTCCGGTCCAGATAGTTGCCATTTTTTTTTAACCTTCCTGTAGCCGTTGTTCGTCTCCACCAATTTCTTAAGTAGATTTTGGTTTGTTTCTGTCATGCCTCCAAGATATATTTGATATTAAACCTGACAACTCTTTCTTTTGATCTCCATCAATATCAATTGTCCCTTCATCTTTGGATTTGTCTATGATTTGTTAACATCTTTTTCACATTCAGGTACGATCTTTTGCAAACTGTGCTCTTTCACAGCCGGAATCGTAGAACGATTTTTCAATTGATAGTTGGCATATTAACGTATCATTTCTGCGAAGTTCCTACGATGCTGATGTTGAAGTTGCCAGGCGTTCTGCTGACAACCGTCTCTTACCTTTGCTGATCTTCGTGTTGAGTTCTTCACACAGAGATTCTATAGCTAATTGAATTTCTCTTTTCAGAGAGAGCAACTACATGTATGACTATTAAAATTTGTCTTGCTCTGTTTTCACCACCTGGACTCTGGCCCTATGCTTGTTGGTTGGTTCGGCTGTATCGACTGGTCACAATATCTTTTACAAACGATGTCAAGGTTGTGGGTTTGTTGGTTTTTCTCCTCTTTTGCAGTTTGGTCCTAATGGTTGTCTTCAATGTCCACATTAAACGATGCTTTGAAACGATTTCTTTTCCGTCGTGAAGTTTTCATCGATTCTTGGACGTCGTAACTATCGGCCAGCAAGACGTTCGTGGTCTGAATCAAAACCAGCAAAATTTGATGTTGAAAATGTACCGGCTTTTTGCATCGTAGAGATCCATCACCTTTTAGTGATGAGATAACCAATGTGAGTTGTATGTGACTTGATTATGAATCAAGACTACCACAATAATCACTAGGTCTACTATGAGCGAACTGCGAACTTCATGACAGTGACGACATTTCTCTTTCTTTCTTTTACCAGTGATCAAAATGAATCAAGCATTACAATTCTCAATGCATCAGGGGGCTTGAAAATAAAACAGACAAAAAATAAAACCTATTAAAATTACTCCAGTTCGGGGATTCACAATTAATTTCAAACATGTTCCCCCTTTTTTTTTCTTTTTTGTTTGAAGTTTTTAATTGCCTTTTGAAAATGGCTGGATAATTTTCTGAACTTAGACAGTCAATGCATTTCAAGGAAATTATAATGCACGTAAATAAATCATTTTTTGAAATCTTATAGAGTATCTGCAGGTCCACCCTCCGTTTATTAATACATGTAATAGGCCTAGATGTATTGTGCATTCCTTCTATAGCCGTAATAGTTCTACCATCTTGGAGAATGCTTTACGGTGATCTAGTTTCAAAGTCCATAGCGATCACGCGCTCGAGATTAATGCCATTACAGTATGAAAAAATGAAATGATAAATGTATTTTGATCATCGACAATCGATTAAAAAGTGCTCAGTCTAAAGTTAATGCGAACACAAAAAACGAAAACTTTCTGGAAAATAAACTGATTATGTTACAAACTCACCGTAGGTAGCTTTGATTCAACAGCCACTGGCAAACAGAAACGTCATTTGTATGTACATGTATATAGGTAGGCGTATAATGTACCACCTTGCCCATGAAGTCTACACAAGTTTCATAGGAAAGGATCCAGACGCCTGTTTGTCCATCACTCTTCTTCTTTCTTTCCGAAACGAACATTTGATTTCTAAAAACGAACATTTGATTTCTAAAATTTGTAGACGGATACAGTGCGGTATTCAAGCAGTCTTTCTCTAGTACTAATACATAGGTCTATGTCAAAGAGAAGTTGAAATAATTGTTGTAGTACGCCCCGAAACAGTGAGTAGGAAGAATCCAAGAACATAACGTTTCAATACGTCATATAGATCGCTTTCATTCAAATGGGATTTCCAAAATCGCTATGAGTAGCTGGATCAGGGCCTATCACCATAGACGGTAGAATGCGTAAACTTAATACATGTATCTCTTGGCTATCACCTTTGAGCCTATGTTCAAAAGTGTATAATCTTATCTCTTGGCTATGTTCACATCATTACTATTTAGGTACGGCAACATAGCCGTTAGCCAAGCCAATTCCTTTCGTTGTTTGATACTCGATGACGATCGACATAGCAATTCGTACATTGCCTGTCTACATAGATAAACACTCGGACAATCAAGGTCGATTCGCGTTGTGGCAGGTATTGGTTGGTTCTACTATGATATATATTATAGTGATCGCTCTGCTTGACAGTCACGAGAAAAAAAAATTAAGTACGATTGTCGGTCAAGTAGCCATTTTCTACTACTTAGGCCTACTGCTCCTTGCGGCCTGTCAAGCCTTTCAGGTCTACAACTACAAGCAAAAATAAACAACAAAAAGCAACCAACGAAAAAGTCTAAAAGTAAAAAACAAAAAGCATAAAATGAAAAGAAAAATCAAACCCCTCGAAAAGAAGAAACAAAAAAACATAAACTAAAAAACAAGAGCTCTCAATAAAACCCACAAAATAATGAAATACCAAACAAAGGAAACAACATAAATAAAAAAAAAATAAATAAAAGATGTCAGTTTTGTAACGAACGACTGGGACTTTACACCAGTGTAGCCTACATAAATAAACATGAAAAAATAGCATGGAGACCATTCATACATCATAGATCAAAGAGCTGGGGTTAAAATTATTTCCAAAACTCAGTCCATTTTAACGTCTTAAAAAAATTCAGTATGAAAAGCAACTACATATTGTCGTGATCAATCTGGAGATCAAACATTTAAAGAACCATCTTAAAATATATATTGATTTCCATTTCCATTGATATTTCCCTTGTATAGCCCTACATTCAGATTCAGGAATAAACTTGAAACGGGTGTAAAATGTTGCAAAGATGCTGAAGCTTGTAAGCAGAGGTGTAATGTAAGCCTATAATATTATGGTGAGGAAAAAAAAACCAACACAAAAACCAACAAAAACAAAAACGTGCCGCGTTTTGAGGCTTTAAAGGAATATAAATATTTTACCGAACTTCATGAACTTTTACAGAACTGTTACAAATAGACTCAAAACCGTATGTACGTAATTTCATATAAAATGATGTAATACTTTTGCATGACGTTAAGATTGTCAATAAGAGTCAAAATGTGAAAGAAAAACGTACTTCGCTTGATGGATTATTTTTGCGTGAATGCCCAGTCAACACATCTTCTGTAGAGTCGCCTCGTTGACTACACACCGCAAAGGCTTCCTCTAAGCTGTTACATGTATTGCTTTTCTTATTTCTTCAATAGTAATGTCACTTCAAGAACTTTTGATTAATGGAAGATTTTGTCCATTATTATGTGGTTATTCACTTTAAATTCATGCACTGCGTCAACATTTTCTTTTTCTTTCTTTTTTTTTTTTTCTTTTTTTTTTTAAACAACGCCCCAATGACAATCTGGTTACCTCGGGCGAGAGCCATTATTTCAGAAGCAAAGAAATCAAACCTAAATTTAGATTCATGAACTAGATCTAGATCTAGACCTAAGTCTTACATTCAGATAGTGGAATAAACTCTCTACCAATGTAAAGTAAGCAAAGATACAGAAGTTTTCAAACAGAAACTTAAATGTTAAACACTAGTATCAAAATACTAAAATAATAGAGTACTTTTTCATTATTTTTCTTTCTCTTATATTCAAAATTGTGACTTAAAAATCATTAAAATGAACTTTAAATAATGAATTGTATTTACTGAAGACTTACTTCCCCTGAAACCGTGGGGCTATTTTTAGCTAAATCTATCTTGCAAAGATGAGAGGTCGATGAAATATCATTTGAATAAATTTCATCTCAAAGATCTGATTTTGATTTGATATATCCATGCTATTTGTTGTTTGTTTGTTTTTTATGAATAGGGGTTATGTCCCTACTCTGATGTATAATGCTTTCTGAAAACTGGTTTATGTATAATTTTCAGTTGATTGAGTAGATCTGCAATGATGCGCAAAAATTGAGGCCGGGAAGCCAACAATGAGCACTATTTTTTTTTTTAAAGAAAAGATTTGAGGACTTTGGAACAAACGTTACCCATGCATACGAATACGGCTGCATGTAGAGTCTTGAAATTGTATTTTGTAGTTGAGAAACAATATTTCCAGGAAAAGACGGAGCTGCTTTTTATTGGTGGCTTTCTTTGTTTTTTAAAACTACCTAAAAAACCAGTATCTTTTTCCGATCGTTGTTTCTACTAATTTCTTGGCCCACTTTCGTTCCCTAGCTGTTTTCAAAACACCTTGTTTAACTATACACCAAGAAAATAAACAAGAAAACATTACAACGAATACGCCTCAAAGAACAAAGAGAAAGAAATAAGTGGCCCATATTATTATATGGAATAAAACTTCACTACTGGGACGCACTTTCGACCTCAACCACTTTCGTTTTAAAAAGGTCTTCACAAAACGGAAACAAAGAGAGAGAGAGAGAGAGAGAGAGAGAGAGAGAGAGAGAGAGAGAGAGAGAGAGAGAGAGAGAGAGAGAG